>JAIPRM010001865.1:7189-34274 GCA_025469315.1 Stegophylla sp. TES_Ste_2020
TCTATCTACGTTTAAATTTTCATAAAATTCGGATCAAAAAATTATGGTTTTCGAGTCGTTTTTGTCAAATTTTGGGTAGTTTTTTCCAAAAAAAAAATTGAAGAATTGAGAAATTCAAAAAATTACCTCTTTAAAGTACAATCTAAAGGCAAACCCGGTTTTAAAAAGTTATTGATCGAAACTTTTGGACAAGTATTTCTATACCAAAAGTTGTACACGGAAAAATAAATAAATAAAAAAATAAACATCATTGTAAAAACACTAGCTTCTTCACTTCGCTCAGAATCTAAAATTATTACCTGTGAATTTTATCTAATTATTAATTAGAGAATAATTTAAAATTTCCTGAAATTTCGGGGCAGGAGTACACCCATCGTGCGAAGTATGTCCGGCTTTTTAAAATAATGAAGTTACAAAAATACTTTTTAAAATTATTTATTTTTTCTTGGAACAGTTTCATTTACATTTACATAACATTGTAAAATTAAATTATTATTATTATTATTTATAAATAGGTAAACGTAAAAATATTATAACCACGATGAAATTTATAGAATATTCGTTTTATTTAATATACCTTACATAGAAATTATTTTGGTTTATTGTAACGTAGAGATTACGCACTCGGTATTTTTAACACAAGTTGTATTTATGAATATAAAAGTTATCGGAGTATTAAAAGTCAGCATTTTGATTTTTTCGCTCGGAATCAAATTATTTCCTTCTTAGAAAGTTTTATAACTCAGTATTTTAAAGTTTTGGATACCATGAACTTTTTTTCTTTGTTCCTCTCGACTTTTAAGATATCAACTCTATACCCGGCTGTTCAATAATTCGATTTAAAAACGTCAAAATGCAAAATGAAATACGCGTTATATATATTGATGTATCCATAAATTCTCCCATCCGTGTCTTTCTATCGAGTGAACAGACAAGTGAACACATCGAGTGAACACTAAACAGACAAGTTTTAAAATTTGCGCACTCATAAACATTAAACACACAGTTGTTTGTCACACGACTGTTAAATTTAAACTTCATCTAGCCATACCCCTATAGGGTAAGTGAATAAAAATAAACAATAATTACATTATACATAATTATTGTACTGGTATGAACGATTCACATGCCTAATTAAGTATAATATATTCAATTAAAATCTCCACTGTAGACAACAAAAAGTAATATAATTTTATTCGCTCGTATTTTCTATGCTGAATATTTCATTTAATTTTTTCGAGACATTAATTTAAATATAGAAATAACATGTAGGTATGTAATCCTTGATGTAAATCTAAAACAATAGCAATTATAACCCGATTTATGATAAAATAATATACTTGGACTAAAGTGCGTTAAGATGACGTAATATCCTATTCTGTGGATAATCGTAGGTAGACACTCATATTATAAAGTATGATGTTTTGGTAAATCAAAAAAGCTTGGGTCTACGTAGGAATTTCAAAGAAGGAGGTGGATAAGAGTGTATTATTTTCAGAATATTTTATTTTTAATACCAAGGCTGTATATATATATATATATATATATGTAAATCGTTTACGTGCTCAATCTATGCGTTGCTGATCATAGGCCAAGTATGGGTGCCAAATCATTAATTCATATTTTGAAATGGAATAAATTGAGAAAAAACAAAGGACGCAAAGACAGAAGCTATAAGGAGAAATTGGAGGTGTTGCGCTTAAATAATCTCAACGCTTTTTTAGAGTTCTATCGACCTAAAAAAAGGGTTGATAAAAAAAAAAAAAAATCTAACGAGTTAAGAAATCTAAAAATAATAGGTAGATACTTATACGAATCCGTGTTATTCGTTAATGATTTGTATGAATAAAAAGGGGAGGTTAATGGTACATATTTTTTTATCAACCGTGTGGTTTTGTGTTGGTTCCGGGACAGGTGTACACGATCGTGATCAAGTTGCCGGGGGACAGCGACCAGGACGCGCCGACGGTGAAACAGTATCACGGGTGTTTCGAGGAGTCGCAGCGTATGGGGCCGGGGGCGGGGCCGATGTCGCGGCGGCCGTCGTCGCAGGACATGCGACTGCCGTTGAACGCGTCGAAAATCCTGCAGCCGAAGCCGCTGACGCGCGCGCAGGGCGCGGCGCTGCAGGCCAAGGAGAAGAAGAAGAAAAAGTTCCAGGAGAAGAAGAGCGAGCGGAAGGCGGCCAAGACGCTGTCGGCCATACTGTTGACGTTCATCATCACGTGGACGCCGTACAACATACTGGTGCTGTTGAAACCGTTCACGGCGGCCACGGGCGACGGCGTGGCCAGCGACCCGAACAGCGGCAAGGATTGGACGCAGGGCATGTGGGACTTCTTCTACTATCTGTGCTACATCAACAGCACCATCAATCCGGTGTGCTACGCGCTGTGCAACGCCACGTTCCGCATGACCTACGTGCGGATACTCAAGTGCAAGTGGAATACCCGGAGGCAGCCTCCGCACTTCCGCGCGTGAACCGGACGTCCGGTCGCCGCCGCCGCCGTACACCACGACGACGACGACGACGACGACGGAGCCGGCCGGTGGTAATGGCCTCCGCCACGCGCGCGCGGTATGTTGCGGTTTGTGTCCACAGTTTATAATAATAATAATAATAATAATATTATAAAATCACTGTACTTTACCCTTCCTCTCGCCGCCGCCCTGAGTCTGCGTCGTTTTCACGCACGCAATTACGCGCGTCACATATTATTATTATTATTATTATTATTATTACAATAATACGCGCACAGGGGTGCACCTGGTTTGCGCACATTTACTAAAATTACAACTCGTTTGCGCACAGATTATTTTTCTAATGCGACCACTCGTTTGCGCACACAATTCCCTTCCCACTCTCACACAGGCTTAGGACTGTCAGAGAATATTTTATTAAGTTCACTAGTGTTAAAATTTCGAGTTTCTAATTCTTCTAGTTTTTTTTTTAAGTTACGGCTAAATTACTAAATTTTTCAAAACAGTTTTTCCTTGTTTTTGGAAGAAAAAATATATATTGAAAATTTTGAAAAACCATCTGAATTACTACTATAGGAATGCAATTTCTAACCTAAACAGGTACTTTATGAAAAAGAAGTGTTTCTATACGAAAATGTGAAATAATGAATAGACGTAATAGTAAAAGCACTAGCTTCTTCTAGAATCTAAAATATTTAAAAATCGCCCCTTTTTGAAAATAGAGTCAGGGTGCTGTACCCAGTACGAGTGAATAATCGAAACTAAAACGATTTCAATACAACAGTTTAGCGATGAGTGATAAATATTAAAAAATTTTATCTAAGTATAACGAATTAAATTTTATAGATAAATTCGTTATTTTGAAACACGATTAAAGATAATGCATACTTTTAATCGTATACATATTTTTAATCATGTTTGAAACCTTGAAAATAACAGATCGTTCATATACCTATTCAGATGTTTTATATATTATTCCTTTTGAACCTTTTAACTCCTTTTATTGTGTCAACGAGTATATAGTTAATTTTATAATATTTTGTGCGCAAACGAGTTATAGGTTTCAACGGAGAAATTTTAAAATGTGCGCAAACTAGTTGTAGCCCGTGCACAGTGATCATATATATTTGCACGGGAAACCGGACGTCAGACGGGTGACCGTTTTTTGTGCAAAGCAATTTTGGTGTATTTATTATTAATTTTTTACCGAAAAGGTAACGGAGCGCTATAGGAAAATAAAAATCGTTTTTACTCCACATGTGTTCCGATGCATTTTCCCAGACGTATGAAATTCTACGAGAACGATAACTTTTATATCCGGCGTGTCTCCAAAATGTATTTTTAATCTGTGGTTAAGTACAACGAATATATACATAATAATATATTATTTAACCGTCATCGTGGGTGAGTAAGTCTCGTCCGCGAACGCTCTTAACTCGATCACAAGTGATTAGTAGATAATATTACGGTTTGTAGCGATTTTAGTTTCAAATTATGGTATTATACTGTGTACAGAGCGCTCGATAATAATTATTATCGATATCTGCTGCTGTATACATTATTTTGTTCATAATTATTATGAAACAATATTTTGTTTTTCAAATAATGAATACAATAAATGACAAAAAAAAAAAAAAAAAATAATGAATAATAATAATAATAAATACGCCAAAATATCCTAGACTCATTAGCATACACAGAATGGTCGTTTGAAAATCTCAAATTCCCTATTATATGAGATGGGCATAGGGCTCATCTGTCTGTCTCCCGTTTTCTTTCTACTCGTTATTATAATCGTTAAACAATACGCGAAAAACGAACTGCGTGAGAGTTGAGACGAAAATACGCTGTGGACTAAGACGTCAACTTTCAGGATACATTCTGTACGTAACAGAGCTGTAAAAAACCCGGGCTTTTTCGGGAAAAAAAAACACAATCCAATCGAGTGTATAAGGGGTTTTCGTAATAAAACACAATGGATTTTTTTTTTTTTTTAAGAAAATACACTACTTGTGCGGTTTTATCGCGAAAACCCCATTCAAAACTGAACACGGTTTTTTTTTTAATAAATTTATAAAAATGTAAGTTATTATTAATTTATTATAAAATCTTACAAAAGATAATATGTTACATTTTGATAATAATTTTAATATAGAAAAACAGTTTTTTTTTTAAGTACCTATTTATATATTATATTATTTTATTTGTATTATTAATACAAATGTATGTTAATATTAATACAACAATTGTATGTTTTTAAAACATTTATATAGTGGGTTAAGACTAGAGATTACAATGCTGGTCCTATTTTATGATCGGGATATTTTAATTTTAATCCCGAGATCTCGAAATTATCACCACATTTTATAAGAAAAATTTCGAAGAATTATTTATAAAGACAAAATTATTTTATTTTTATTTTGTGTCTTTCTGCAGTACAATAAAACATTTAATTGTATATTACATTTTTTATGTTCTCGTTGTTTTGAAAATATGATGGGCAAATACATTAATTTTCTTAGTTATTAAGTTAAAATTGGAATATTCTAAACGTACTGGATGGTTGAGATATATAAGAGATTTTGGCATGCTGGTTTAAAAAAAAATAAAACGCTCTAGTATAGTAAAATTATTTCATCTATAGTTTTACAATCAACTATCAAGGATTGATTTTATTTTGTTTTTATGTTCTGCTATAACACATATCTGGAATATGGTGTCATTTTTTTTTTATTTTGAAATTCAGGGTTTATTAATACTGGTCTCGGTATTTTTGGGATCAAGAATTGGTCGGGAACCCGGTATTGAAATCTCTAGTTAAAATTGGGTTTTTATGGAGGTTTTTTTAAAAATTTAGTGGGTTTAGCTCGAAAAACAGCCCGGGTTTTTTGGACTGGATTTTTATGGCTGGTATATACCACCACAATTCACAATTTGAGCGCACACTTGATTTATCGTCCGGATTTTTTTCAATTGAATCGAAACTTTTTTTTTACATGCTACATAGCACCTAAACGTACATTTCTTTATTTGTTTCTGGATAACAATAATTATCATACAAGGAAGGGGTAGAGGGAAAAACAGAAAGAGGAAGACCAATAATTCAAGAAGACATAGAAAGAACAAACACTTAAAAGCTACTAATATCGCGTAGCTGCAATGGATAGGGACGAATGAAGGTGTATCTAAACGATTGAACCAATCTAAGAAGATTGAAAAAATACAAAGTAATCTAGTCGAGAAATAGAGTGTTCTCAAAATTGGTGTATATATGGCAGCCATGCAGGGCCGATCCTAGGAACCTCATAGTAAGTGTGTAAAGGCAATATATTTGTTGACTGGAAATTTAATAATAATTTTTTTTTTTTTTTACTTTTTTTGTTACCAACTATTTTACCGACTTCATAAATATAGTCTTAGATCATTTTTATATGCCAACTAATTCAGGATAGGACGACCTCTCTTCCGCCACTAATCTTGCCTCCCGAGTCCCGAGTATGTGTCGACATGCGTACCAAAGTGACAGTCTGAAAACTCAAAACCCCTATGAGCTTTACCACTCTCTCTTTCTACTTGTGCTTAATTAAATAAAAAATAACATGTAAAAAATAACGTCTTGAAGACGTAGTAAACTGTGTCCGTTAAATGAAACAAGCCACCTACAGGATACATTATCATCTGTACATTATATTACTTCCAGAGCCCGTGTACAAAATTAGGGTACGTGAACAACGCACACGGGTGCATACGGAGCAAGACGTGGCCGTGGTAGATTGACTTAAAAGACTGTTCGCTCGGGATCCACGCGGTTACCTTGGCATAATAATATTATTATAATGTGTATTTTATATTATGCTTTTATATTATTATATCCGATCGGATGTAACATTAAATTTATATCAAAAATCTTCCGCTACAACCTGTATACGCGCACACATAATAATATTATTACCTTTTGCAATGTACTGTCATTGTACGTATACTATGTAAGCGCGCAACCTTAAATAATATCGCTTAACGTCGGCCCATCACACAATTTTCATGAGTATACGGCAATCGTAGAGGTTAGGTTAAGAAGATGATATTTATTATTCGAACGACACACACGTTGGGTACATTCCAAACGCGGCGCTAAATTACCTAATAAACATGGGTATATGAATTGCGAGGAATGTGTCGTGTGTGTAGGGTTGTAGGTAATCTACAACATTTACACACTATAGGTAGGTACATCTGTACAAGACGCGTGTACGGGAGGATTCAGCGAAAATGCATTTTGAGGCCGTGTTCGATAGTACTATAATATTAAATATATATTATACATAGGTACTTAAGTAGGTTAGACGATGTGACCGAGCACATTAATATAATTTAGTATTATGATTATTATTATTACGCGTAGTTACTAACTAACTATGTTATATGTACAATCTAAAAAAGTCTACAAATTCGATGGAAATCTAATTTTACTGATTCTGACTGAATTTTTTTTTTTTTTTTTTTACTTACAGTACTCTCTAAACTACGTCAAGTTTAGCATTTAATGTACATATTTATTCGAGATTATGTTACTAAATTAATATAGTTCAATTTATCATAAATGAACAAAAATTAGCGACTTACGCATTAATTCGCTAAAATGATAACGAGTTATAATATAAGATTATATAAGTTTTTTTTTTATTTTTTATGTAGATCATTTAATTGACTAACATTTTTAAATCTAATATAACTAGACGTCCTAATCAAGAACCGTATGATATTCGTTTAACGTATTCAATGTTATAACGGGAGAAATACTTATGGTTTGAGAACGGTGTTTTTTAATTTTTTTAATTTTTTTTATATTGGGAGACAGTAAACAATTTTCTTTAATAGAGCCGATTTTTTAATTAGATATTGGACACGGGTTTGTAGGCAATAAAACATTCTCGGTGGTTTTCGAGAATACTACAAAAATTTACAGGGAGACAATAACAATCGGTATAGGTAAACATGGCCTTAATTTTTTCAAAGCTGAATTCATTAGAACTTTTCATGTGTAAAAAATTGGTTAGCAAACGTATAAATTTGCCTACTAATTTGCGTATATTTTTGTGAAATTAATAATTTTCTATTCACTGTACTGATTTCTAATGAAAAATCTTTTCAATAAGTTAAATAAGAATATTCATAGATTTCAAAAATAAATTTAACATCTACAATCGTTTATCCATAAATTTAATATGTATTATAATATAATATTAATATTATATTATAGTTATTGAAATTTAATTTGATGGAATTAAGTTTAAAAATCGATAAAAGTCAATTTTTCTAAGGAGTCTTCAAATTTTCAACAAAAATTATTTTTTAGTATATACTTATAAATTACCATTTGTGAGTAGAATAAGACATTTGAGTTGAAGTTTTCCATGGTAGTATTTTTCTATTACTGGTTTCCGTCTCTTCTAACCTCGTTGCCAGTTCATTTTATAGTAGGAATAATATTATAAATACTCGAAGGAGTAATCGTCTTAACAAAAGTGAACGTTTTTGGGTAAAAGCGTTATTGGGTGATTTCATTATTATTTTAGGCCAGTATATGTTCTTGAAAGCAGGGACCAAAAATGGGTCGACTAGCACTTATTATATTACAAGAGATTATCCAAAGTGGCAAAGACGCTTTTTTTTATCGTTAAACTCTTGTACAAAGGAGGTTTAATAAGAAAAGGACAATGTGTATGGTTCTTATAACAATGGAATACCGTTATAAAACTTTTATCATAATGTATTAGATATCCCTAATTCCTAATAACTGCCGAGAACAATTAAGATATTGATTACATTTCGAAATTTTGTCGAAATGTAATGTACCTATTTATATGTAACTGCCCGGTAATTTAATAACTTATAAAATGTTATACAATTAAAAACAGAAATTTTATCGAATTTTTCTTTTTATATTACAAAATAACTACTATATAACTGACCACATTTATTTTACACCCATATTTGCCTCAACATAGAAATTATTAGTACTAATAGTACCATATTATGTTATTTGGCGCGTTACGAGTTATAATTTAATATACGCTACGTGATATATAAATATTGATGGTGAAATCTAATGAAATCAAACTAATGTAATAAAAATATGTTAAAACTTAAAAATTATTATACTTGAAAGTACTGTATTAAATTATAAAAATTGTACTTTTAATTATAATTATTTTTTAATTAGTTGGGTACTCTTAAGAATTGTGTATAAATTATATTATAAATAAAATTTGTACTATTGTCAAAAAAATTAAACAAAAACAAATCCATTTGTATTTTTTTATTTTTAAGATTTATCGGACAAACACATTCTAAGTGAGTTAAGCTCTTTATTCATCGGTAAAATAAATATGTACATTTCCAACACAGTCAATGATCGAGGGACTGGACGTTGAGTATTTGTTTCTCTTTGGTCATAAATAAATCAATGTAAACGAATGTTTGATAATAATATAAACAATTTGGTTATAATTATTGCAAATTTGAAGCAATATAAATTGTTCCGTTTTAAAATACAACCAGGGTGGATATTGGTTTAGGTGCGTTGTGTACGGGTACCTACGAATGTAAAATCATGATTTACATGTCAAATATACCTATACTAAATGTATACAAAAAAAAATTATGAATAATAATTATTAAATTTATAAATCATCATGGTGCACTTGTATTAATAGGAAAACAAATTTTCAAAAAATTGTAAGTTGGTTTGAAAATTATATTGGGTTTGTTAAATACCAAAAGAAACAATCAGTAGGTAAAGTGGTATTGTGATCCTTGTAACTGATGTTAACCCGACAATCAAGTTAAATCTTGATATTTTTAATTTTGTTAAATTTGTATTTATTTATTAGTTCTCCTCGTCCAATTCCCTCCCCTTTTAACCGAGTTAATCCCCCCCCACTACTTGCATTCGAACTTATCGAATACTCAACAATAATGATGATTTCAACAATAATACCATAGCTATATAAGAAATCTGAGTGAATAAACCGAATTAAATATAGTCACGCATTCGAATTATTTTGTATTATGGTTATCTTTGCAAATGTACTGTATACGTTTAATGGCCTTGAAAAAATATTAAAAACTGTTATGCAGCACTTTTTTTTTTACTTTCTTGATTTTTTATCAAGTAAGATATCATGTCTAAGCGGCTAAATAGCATAGATTTGAATCCAGTAAAAACATTGGACTATTATAACTTATAGATCTGCTATTAAATTAAAATTATTGTTGAAATAAATTGTGTTAGTGAGTAATTTCTAATTATAAGAATTTTAAATGTAAAAATACAGCAAAATGTATCATTTTCAACATTAAATTAATTATTCGGTTATTAAATTGTAAAATAAAAAAAATTAACTTGACATAGAACTAACAATAATAGCATTCTATAGGTACTATTAGGGCTGAGATTTCGATGCACTTTGTATCTTTTTTCAAAGATTGCTGTGCGATACTTATATGATCACAAATCCGTTACAAATACTTTTAATGAGAACAAGAACATTTACCTAAATGAATTTTTTTAAAACGGTTTTTAGTTGTTTTTTGTCAATTATTTCTTAACTCTTTAGGGCATTTTAGAGTTTTTTGAATACAAAATATGAATTTAAAATTTTTATAGAAGATTTTTATTCACCTATATGATTTTTATATAAATATAAAAAATTATGAATGAGGTACTCTTATTTACGTACCTACTCTATTATAAGATAAGAATATACTCTATAAGTATTCATATTCGCATTATATAATCGGACAATAATTGTTGAAATGTCGGTGAGTTGTTCATGAGATCTATCTATTTGTTAAATTTATTTTAAATTTATATTAAAATACTAAAACTAGGGACGCCCATAGAAAATTATTTCAGTAGGTGCAAAAATTATTTATCCAAATATAATCCATTGGGGGGGGGGGGGGTAAATTATAATTAAATACAAAACTATTTGATATTAGATATAAGGTATATTGAATCAAAAACAAATTTTTTAAATTTTCTTTACTTCAATATGGTGTATAGTATATAGGTGTTATTAGGGAGCCTATCTAGGATTTCTAGATGTTACTATTCCAGTAGAGAGTTATTCCTTCATCATCTACGACAGGAACCAAATAAATCTATAAGTAAACAATTAATATTCATAATTTCTCATTTCAATCAACCACAGAACGCCAGTTTTGTATAATTGTTTAGTGATTTTCAGAATTTGATAAATATTTCTACGTCTTCTGTTATTAATAATTTTTGGAAAAATCTCAGATGGTGCATTTCCATCACCTGGCCCCTCCCTCCCACTGGGCGTCCCTGACTAAAACTATTGTTAATTCAATATAAAAAAAATATTTATATTTAAATACCATTTAAAAAAACAAAAATACACTTGTAATTGATTTTTTAAACCCTTATAAATAAATTTAAAGCCATATTTGTATGGTATTTTTTGAGATATTTTAGGGCATTAAAATCCTAACCTTACTTTAGGTACAACTGATCCTCAGCTCAGAATCGTTTTGTTTAAAAAATTATTTGTCGGTATTTTTTTTAATTTAATCTGGGTGCATTCAATTTTAATACAACTCCGAAGTATCTTATTCGACAAGCGAAATAGACCCATGGTGCAAATTTTTTTTTTAAATGGCGTATATTTTTTTTTAATATATATTATTCTAGTTTACGACAAATTATATAAATTTTACATACATATTCTGTTAGTTTTGCTTAAAAATTTCTAAAAATACGACATTAACACAATAAAATCCAAGCAAAATGTACTACGTTAATCGGTATATTTTAATAATTTCATTCAGTATTCGAGTGTTTTCTATTTGAAACAATAGTTACCGCCATTGAATACTAATTAAAGTTTTCAACATGAACCGTGGTATAATATTATACCATTTTGCTTTTTCAACGGTTTTTCAATCATTTTTGTGATAACGTAGTAGTGATAGTAGCTCAATTTATGGTGGGAACTGGCCAACAGGGAACTGCTTTGTCGTACTACAGGTATAATACTACTACACAATCAGTACAATCAATATTGTCATCGTGACTAATTGTAACACGTTTTGCATTTTAGTATTAAATAATAAATATTAACTTTCTAGTCCTCTTTGAACTGCTACAGTATAATAATTGCGACATCTTCTTTATTTTTCAATTGGATTTCGGTGTTTTAGATCCTCGAAGTTAATTATGTTTTCATTTTTAAAGTTTTTAAATTCCAAATCTGATGCTGATAACAATAAAGTAGCTAACTCATTAAATGGTAAAACATTAAATCTTAATAGCCCCGAAGCCAAGGTTCTCAATATTTTCAATAACAGGTCGCCTATACCTCGTAAACAAAATGGAAGTAATGCTATTTCAAGGTATGTGCAATCTTAAATGTTGTATTTTATTTGTTTTTATTGAGAACAAATAAATATTTTTACATAAAAACTTGATTAGGTTCTTCGTAAAAATATTTGTATGATATGAAAATTATATTAAATATTATTGATATTGATAATATAACACTTCAGGACTATATTTGCCTAATATGAATATAGGTAACCTATCTTGTTATTTTGGTATAGGTAATATCATTTAATTTAGGTAATTTAATAAATCTATAATGTGTATAATATGTATTTTGCCTTACTAGTATTTTGAAAAGTTCTTAATAAACCTACCTAATATTATTATATTTACTTCATAAACTTATTAATTTCAATAATACTAACTTATCAATATTTATTGATCTACAATTTAATAATTGATGCTTCTGTTTAAGATGTTTTGGAAGATTTACCTATTTATTTAGGTTGGCCTTCAGATTCTAAACTAAGTGAAGAAGCTAGTGTTTTTACAATGATGTTTATTTATTGTTTTTTCTATATACATTTTGTATAGAAATATTAGTCAGAAAGTCTCGACCAGCAACTTTTTGAAACTAGATTTTCCTCTTGTTGGTACTTTAGAGAGGTCATATTTACAATTTTTTAATTCTTTAATTTTAATACTTTTTTCATTAAATTTTTTTCTGTTCTTCTATTTATTAGATAAAAAAAAGAAAGTTAAGTGTAGACAAGAAAGCTGGACATACTTCGCACTACGGATATTCTTCGCTTTTCAGGTTAAATACTCTTAGTGAGTGTGTTGAAAATGACGACTATTATTGTTCTTTATACTATTAATTTCCTTTGTTCAGAATCGTCTTATTGATGAAATGATTTATCGTTTCTTTAAATTTCTACACACCCATCAAGAGTATCGATGAGCGAAGAAAATACTTGAGAAAATATATTTTTATTTTTATTTCCTAGGTACCTACTAATTAATATTTTCATTAATTCAATTGTTTTCAATGTCATTGACATTAGAGCTGTATGTATTAGAACTAATTTAGATTATATCCATGTATATTTCAATCATTTTTATAAATATTTTAACATACCTATTACATTTTATTCAGTAAATAAATTCAAAATTGTATTTTTCTATGTAAGCACGTGTATGTTTTAGTACTCGTATTTTGAACATTTAAATTTTCACCAATTTTTGTAGATATAATTAATATGATTAATTTAACTTTTAGAACTGATTGTAAAGATGCTGTAACAAGTCCTGGATTTAGTTTTCGTATAGCTCAAAGAGCTCGTGAAGTAAGGCCAACAACACCAAACACAGATGAATCAAGTTTGTCAACATCTTACATTTTAGAGTAAGTATAAAGCACTTTTAGGCATTGAGTCAGAGTTTTATTATTAAAAACTTTACTTGGTATTAATAATAGTAAAATAGAAATTAGTAATAATGGTATGGAATAAAAATGTATATTTTTTTAAGTAACAAAGTACTTTTCATTTAAATGGCTATTCATATTTATATTATTTTAAAGTTGATGAGATGATACTTAAATGTTTAGATATTATAATTATTTATAATATAATCTAATAGCTATAATTAATTGTTTTACATCAGTGTTCGCCAACCTTTTGGATGTTATGGACAACTTATACAAAACATATTTATTCCACAGACCATTTATTATAGGTTCTAAATACTTACCATATTTATACTTATATATATATATATATATATATATATATTAATAAAAATAATGATTAGAAAATTTCCATTTTATTAATATAAAATGTTTCTTTTTAATACAAAATAACATTATATCTTGATACAAAATTATAAATGTTTATTTGATTATAACAAAATATTTAATAGTGTTTTACTAACAACAAAATTATTACAGTCATAATAATTACATACATAATTATTATAAGTCAAGTATAATAAAATAATTGAAGCTTATATTTAACAAATTAACAATTAATTTAAAGTGTGATATGTGTTCCTATAGTTTATTTAAAATAAATTTATGAATATAGTACCTATTTCAAGCCGAAACCGGTAGCGAGTTTTAATAATTGTGAGATATGAAAATGTTTCCTTCCACGTATAGGTATGTTATAGAAAACTGATCCAACATTTTTATTACTTTTTAAATCAAAATAAAATATTCATTTTTAATATACAACTGAAAATTTGGTCTTGAATAGAAACACAAGAATTAGGCTTTGAAACATTCGTACGGTGAAGTACACACTTTTTAAAAGTGTTGTTTTGTTTTGATTAATATTAAAAGTTTATTTTTTATTTTATTTTTAGAAACAGTTTAAATGGTAGCAATATGGTTAATGGTAATAATAAAACAAGGGATGTATATGATAAAAAGCGCAAACTGATGGAGACTTTAGACAATTTCGGCATTAGAAAAAGAACTCGTCAAGAGGTAATATAATTTGTATAATTATTAAGATATATCTGTATTTTATCTTGCTTACTTTACATACATTTAGTATTATAGTAAAATGTATTGTTAATATTTGTACCTTAATTGAAAAGAATTGTACTATTACTAAGGTTTAATAAGTTCTATTTATTATATGTAAAAAATAATAATAAAAAAATGTGGTATTAACTTAATATGTTAGATTCTGAACGAAATGAAGAAAATTGTATTTTTACAATGATGTTTATTTTTTCTTTTTCTTTTTGTGAAAACTTTTGTATGGAAATACTTATCCAAAAGTCTTGATCACCAACTTTATTGAAATCATATTTGCCTTTAGATGCTACTTTAGAGGGATTATTTTTTGAAAATCTTATTATTTTCTCAAAATTTGATAAAAAAGACTTGGAAACTATTTTTGTTTAATCTAAATTTTATTAAAATTTAAACATAGACAGATAATAATATGAGAAAAATTTTAACGCAAGAAAATCTTGAAACCGTAAAAAAATTTTCGATATTTTTTCTCATTAAATTTATTTTCTTTTCTTTATTTATTAGATTAAAAATTAGTAAAGTAAAGTAAAGTATAGACAAGAAAGCCAGATATATTTCGCATTTCTGGTATTCTTCACTCTTGGGGTGAAATACTCTTGGTGAGTGTGTTGTAAAAAATGACTATTATTATTCTTTATATAATTAACTTCCTTCGTTCAAAATTGTGTTATTGAAAAAAAGATAAATCGTATCTTTAAAATTCTACATACCCACACCAAGAGTACCTGAACCAATGAGTGAAAAATACGAGTGAAGTATGTTCGGCTTTCTTGTCTATAATTTATTTGTCTTTACTTTATTTTACTTCACTATATACTTTATTTCTTGTTAAAAATAAAATAACAGAAATGTATCATAAAATATAATATATAATTTTTTAGGTCAGTGTTGATTCATTTGTTAATCGACGTCGAAAAACCATAAGTGAATCAAATGCTCCAGATCGTTTTCCGATTATGAATGGACAGAATCAAAGATTAACTCAACCAAGTTCTAAATGTGTTAATATAGAGAACAAAAAGTATGTATCTTATTACTAAATTAATAATGAAATATTTGTATTAAATACCTTATGTAACTTGAAATGTTAAATATACATAGTAAAATACAAGGTACATCTTAAAGTAAAAAAAAATGTGTAGATATTTTTTGTTAGCTACACATTAGTTAAGTGTTAACAGTATTTCTAGAGACTTATTTTTAAAGTTTGAGAATATTGAGTTATCAAGCTTCATGTACTTTTAGATAACTGTTATATATTTAATTTTATAAATACAATTATCATAGTATTTACTACATTTATTGATAACATTAAACCAGGCCTTGGACACTCTGAAATATTATAAATGATTGGCGGCCATTTTGTTGGAGGAAATATTATCATTTATTAAATTTTGATAATATTGTTGTGATATTTACTAAGACTAAATAATATTTACATAATAACATAGAATAGTGACATAATAACATTTTACAAGAGTTTAATAGAAAAAAAATCGGATAAATCACTTATTTTATTACATATTTCTTAACACATGAAAGATTGAAAGGTTGATAGGTAATGTTTTATTGCATTTTATGTATTTTTGGATGCTGAATACGACTGTGTGAATTAAAATCCACGTGCAACAATAGTTTTCTAACTATTTTATTCTATTTTGAAAATTTAATATTTTCGGTTATTTGGTATACAAAATACCTACTATTTCACCGATAAGATCAAGTAAGATAGCGTGGCGTAGTGGTGGCAGAACCGGCCCATCACGCGACAATACCGGGGTTCGATTCCAGCCCCGCACCCCAAATTTTTTTTACATTTTTTTTTCTTTTGTTATTATCTTCTTTTGTTCAGAATCGTTTTATTGAAGAAATGATTTATCGTTTCTTTAAAATTCAATACATTCGTCAAGAGTATCTCACCTGACGTGCAAACAACAACCCGATGAGCGAAGTACACACATTTTTTTTATTATTTTTCATGTGAGAATACGTCTTGATCTGTGAGTATTGTCATTAATCTATTCTGTGGTATTGTGGAATAAAAGAAAATGAAGATTTGTTTAATAAATAATTTTGAACTTAATATATTTTATGATATTATTTATTTTACCTTTTTCTTTTATTATAAGTCATACATTGTTCACAAAATACATAATTCTTTAGAATTAATTTTATTGTGAGATGCTTTTTAATTTAAGTGAAATTGTTAAATCAAAAATTGATTTATGAATAGTTTACTAATTTTTCAGAACATATTTTTTTCGGGTTATATGGTCATCCTGATTTTTCCTCCAACAAAATGGCGGATCAGTTTTTCAAAAAACTCTATGCTTCCTGTGTAAATCCTTATCAGCGTCCATTCTGATTAATCTATTCTGTGGTGTATAGTTGACAGCTGTTGCTATTCCAGTATTTGTTTCTTTATTACCTACGACAGGTACCAAATAAACCTATAAGTAAACAATTAATATTTAAGATTCCTTAATTTCGTCAATCACAGAAAGTCAGTTTTGTATGATTGTTTAGTGGTTCTCAGAATTAGATAAATATTTTGACGTCTTATGTTATTAATAATTTTTGAAAAATCTCAGGTGGTGCATTTGTACCACCTGGCCCCTCCCTCCGAGAGTCCCTGACTTTTATGTCTAACATAGTAGTTAAGACATAATAAAATAATAAGAATCGTTGTATAATAAAACAAATTTGTAACTTAGTTAGAATTATATACTTATAGTAAAGATATTGCAAACTCATCAAAATCCTATCTCTAGATTTTTTATCTATGTTGGAGTCACTTTGAGCATATAAGCCTACTTTTCGAAATGCCTTTTTGTGATACAGATCCCCCCCCTCATTTAGAAATGATGTCTACGTCACTGCCTATATAATACGAGTATTATTCGGATTATTTAAAATATCTTGAATATCCTGTCCAAATAAAATGGTATACAATAGGTATTAAATGTATAGCACGACCTCTAATTATACTTATAAATCATATTGGTGTTATTATTTTTTAGGTACGTGCAAGATAAATCACGCAGGCAATACACATTTTCATCGCGTGTAATAATATTAATTGAAAACGGGCACGTGGCAACAAGGGCACTGGACATCATACAATGTATTTTATGAATATAAGTGTTTAGTATCTTATGAAAATAGTTTTGTAGTTTTGTGTGTTCGCCAAAATACTCGTAGCAATAACATGTATACATACTAATCTTCCGTTGGTTAACGAGACGAGGTAAGATATAAGTATATTTTTGTGCCTTTAAGTATGACTTCATTTCACTTTTAATTCACATATTACATCATACGGTTATATTCTACACCTAGTTACCTATACTATTTGTTACTGAATGTACATCTAGAATAATAAATTTAGGCGTACAAATATAAAACATAATATGTACCAAACATATTATTCGTAAATTGTATACGAGTCTCGTACGTACGTAATAATAAATTCGTTGTCACTTGTCATCATCATAATATCAATATAAACGTATTACGTATTCGAGATCGCATAGGTATGTATGGGCGGCTTAATAAGCGTACTCCATTATCTTTAGCACGAAACACACGTTTGATAGGTAACTTGTATAAATAATTTATGTAAAATAATATATTATTATTTAATGTAGTTGGTACATTGACCATTGATTATAAGAGATAATGTTCAATGCGTGTAAATACTTTAATTTTGTTTACTTTAATTATTTACATTTTACACCATTAAGACTAATGAGAATGCATGTATATAATTAGTATTATATGTTGTGCCGTTGACACTCGTAATCGGAATCGAATAACATATAAAAAAACAAAAAAAAAAAAATATAGTTTTAATTTGTGTGGAATAACATTAAATTTGTTATTACAGAATATTCTTTATTTTATTTTACGTGAAAAATAGCAAAACGCATAATAGTATTTTGGTAGATAAGCAATGATTTCACAGTTCTAACGCTATCAGACACATCAACGAAATGTTCAAAAATACAGCATATTTCTTTTAGAAGATTGTATTTTAGAAATTTAGACAATTAGTAATCTTATAATGAATTTTGTGGGTAATGAAAACAAGTAAACATTTTAAATAGTGACGCTTTTATAAACAATTCTCATGTAAGTTAGGTTAGAGCCCACGTATAAAGTACCTATATTGGCTACTCCTCTTAAACTGGTCACGGTCAATGGTATTAAATAGATACAGTTTTGTTATAGAAGATGTGCCGAATATCGAGTGAAAGTTTTATTATTTAATTCTCAGTGTTACAAAATATTCCACACTGAAAATCTGAAACCTGATTGTATGCTTATGTGCATATTATAGTAATTAAGTGAATTTTGCTTTCCGGTTCTTGGCAGTTGGTATAGTTTTACTTACGAGTAGACACTAATTTGTTTAAAATAAAAAGTGATAATTATTACTTATCTTATTATCGAAATTACTATTCATTAGGTCCACACGTTAATTCCTTAAGTACTTAACGAAAGAATTCAAAAACAAAATTATTTTCTTATTGTGATGCCAGTAGTCTATAATGATATGTTTATAATTTCAACAGATATCCATTTTATGTATTCAAGAATTTTCTCATTTATGATTAAAATAAAATTAGAGAGGACTTAAGTAGTAGGTACAATATATACAATGTAAAATACATTTAATGTGTATATCATACATATTATATATTATAATTGTAATTAAATTATAATTCATGGCGTTGTAGGTACTATATAGCTGTATAAGAAGACATGTAGTTTAAAATGCAGTGCTAATAACATATTTATTTTTCTAATTCATTGTTTAATATTTACTGTATAAAGTCTACCTATGCTGAATATTTAAAAAACGTACTTTTAAATTTAAATTATCTAATTTATAATTATAATTAAAATTAAATACAAAGATTAATTTTATGCAATTACTTCCTATCAGTTTAAAATATAAGAAAACTAATACAATAATTTTTTGTGCCCAAATTAATGAATTACAATTTGTATCCAAAACTCGATTGTAGTATAAATATCTACTGTCTATAATTTTAGTTTCTCTTTAAGTACTAATAAGTTCCAATAAATGTAGGTAAACTACAATATTGTGTTCGTTTCCTATTTTAAACTGTAAGTAGCTGAATGTTTTCCACAATTAAATAATACAATTAGTTTCTCGCATTTTAATTATATTTAACAAGTATTATAATTTCACAATTTTTAATTTGTAATATTTAAAAAAAAAATATTCACAATAAAATTTCAAGTACAAATTCACATTTATATGTACCTGGTAGTTGAAATTTATCTTTATTTGAATTCAAACAATTTATTGAGTAAGTATACTGTAGAGTGTAGGAAATCACTAACATCCTCGTGACCATGAAAAAATGTAAATTATCAATATAATTTAGTGTTTATCAAACTATTCATGTCACGTTAAATATAGTGTACCTATTTAAGCTTAATAGGTACACTATATTTACACTATTTACAAAGAAATACATATCATTTGATCTTATTCAGTCCATTCTAAGTTATGACTTAAATTTTTTTTGAAATCATGATTCCTACGTTGATTTACCGTTCCAAATTATGACTTTTACATTTTCAGGATACTTTCAGCGTTCCAATTTTTGACGTTTCATGTTATGCCGTCTCAATTTATGCTGGCTTTCCAAATTGGCTACCTACAGATATGATTTTGTAGAGTATGTTATAAACTTAATTAAGGAAGACCACCTTTCAAATTTGTACAGTAGAAACCAATTCGTGATTTACAAACAAAAATTTCTGGAAGTCAATGATGAGCTACAAACAAATATTTCACTCTGAGAGATGGCACGAAAAATAATCAAGATTTAGTGGTGATGGTGAACATCAATGTACGTGTGTACAAAAATATAAAACAAAGAAGTGTAACTGCAAAGTAGTGGATCGACTGCATAGATCAAAATTTTACAGAAGCAGTGCATGTGATAATAAGTGATGAAAATGAAATAAATTGTTATATGAATAACATATAAATTTACTTATTAACTATTGAATAATTAAAAATTAATCGAATCTAATAAAACATCATGACATAGTGATAAGTCATTGTCTATATTTCCGATTATGACGATGGGCATTATATATAACGCCAGGGCATTGTAATCTTTATATAAATGCCTAAAATTATTTACTTTTCCATTACATATACGAAAAAAAATTAAAACATAATATCTCATTAAAAAAAAACATTTATTGCGAATGTTTAAAATTTTTAATTTTTTTATGATAACACGTGGATCAATTTTTTTTATACTATATTATTGAGTGAAATAGTAAAATCTATTTTTTCAACGTTTAAATAACGTAAAACTAATTTCAATGATTAAATACCTTTTAAATTTGAAAATCCATTGTTTCCGTCGTCAATTTAACAGTAAACGTTTAAAAATATAGGAAGGATACAACAGCTGAATTTTTCGACCTACTATGATTTACCAAATTAATTTTAAAGTAATAGCAGTGTTCTTTTTTATACACATTAATAATTAATTATTATCTTTATTCCTAAAATTACATAACTACATAGGTATTATAATAAAGTATTAAAGCATGTAAAGTATACAATAATATATTATTTCTTTAATTCATGTAAAATTTTAATCAAATCTAAACATTCTTGTACACACTTGAAATTTGTAATGAATGTTAATACATAGGTGCTAAAGAAATATGTTAGATATAAGTATATAGTTACGTTTATGATTAAGCACATAGTTGATTATTATTTTTAGCTGCATAAAGTTCCTAAATCTGTCAACCTCCTAACCAGGTAAATAAGTAGAGAACTGATTTATCATATATAGGTATGCGTAAAAAACATCATAAATACACTCCTAAAATTATTAAAATGTATCTTTATTCTTGAATATGTGTTAAAATATAAAAAATATTGATAATTCTAAAATTCTTGTTATTTTAAGCAAAAAGTGTTGCAAATAAAGATTCAAAAATTTCAATCAGTATCTCTATAAAACACGGATCACACTCAGATGGTACTTTAAAGAAGTCATTTTTCCAATTTCTCAATACTTTTTCCAAAAAAGGAGAAAATGTGTCGAAAAATTGACAAAAAACGGCATAATATTATATTACCGGAATTTCCGTTAAATTGAAAAATGCTTATTAACATAACTTTTAAAGTAATGCAGATAAGGACTTGAAGCTTTCACCAACTACTAAAAATGATCACGAGAACATTATATTACAATTTTAAAAAGATTTGATCAATTTTGAGTTAAGTACAGTATTTTTTAAATTTTGGAAATTTCTCATTTTTTGTTCGTTTTTGTGTAATAAAATTTTTCATTTTTGATATTAAAACTTGAAAATTTAATATGATCTCACTGAAATACATTTCTTGATAAAAAAAAAATTTAATTTAATTTAATTTATCAGAAACTGAAATTCATGTACGCCAAGTTCAAGTATGAAAATCCTAAACGAGAAACCTGTTAACTTCCGATGTGATTTTACAAACCAATTCGAGGGATTTACATTTATCAATTTGAATGTTGAGCGCCAAGTGCGAGGAGTGTGACACGAGTAACAAAAGAACCGAAGAGAGTTTTGTGAAGCAAGTACCTAAAGCAACACACTCAATGTCATACAAATACTTACAAATACTTATTATACATGTCCCCTATAATCATGTCTAGCTCGGAGAATTCATGACAATTAATTTCTTGTCTTGTATGAGGTGTATTTATTACTGTGTAGATTACACGTCCGAGCAAAAACATGTCGGTAGATCACATACACGAGTAGCACCAATAAATATTATTGTAAAACCATTATGATCATTTAGATCCACTTAGAGTCTAAAATATTTAATAAGTTGAAGGTACCTACCTCTTATTACACTCTTGGTAAAATTATTTAAAACATTGAACATTTTACAAATTTGTCTTTAATATCGGGAGGGGCTCAATCTACTTCACAAATACGGCAATGGTATATAAAATAATATTATTGATTTATAACTTATAATTGGTGATGGCTATTCAATATGGGAGTAGTGTTGTGAGTGGAGAATATTCTCCGAACACTAGAATACGCTAAGAATATTCTTTTAAAAATATGATTTGAGCGTTATTGAGCATAATATGATAATTTTCTTAAAAAATAAATATTAGATCTATGGCTATACATTACATATTTTGACGTACATAAAAATAAAATTGGTTGTTGTGAAGGATTTCAGTATTTCGGTGCAATAAAGTTTTTTACAGACGAATAATTAAACATTTAATAAGGGTTTGGTTGAAAAAAAAATCAGTGAACGTACCGACTAATTTATGTATTTCTAGTATACTATAAACGGTTGGTAATGTATATTTCGCCATCTTATGTATTTTTTGGCGCTGAATACGATGGTGTGAACTAAAATTCAAGCGTATCAATAGTTTTCTAATTATTATTCTAAATTGAAAATTCAAAATTTTAAAGTGTTATATTAAATACCTACAACTTTAACGGTTTTCGACGCTGTTCTTGTGAAAATTTGAGTTATGACGTTTCTTACCGTTTTTTGTCAATTTTCGGGTTATCTAGGCATACGCTTAAAGTATTGGGAATTTTTAAAAATTAACTCCTAGAAGTACCATCTAGACAACATTTCCGATCTATTAAGTTACTGATAAAAACTTTTGGACCAGTGTCTACTCAAATAAGCGTTTCCATACAAACGAAAAAAAACACAGATTTTTAAATCCGATACATTTTTCACTTCGCTTAAAATCTAAAAAATTAAAGTTAAATAACGTAAAGTAAAGTAATGTGAAGTAAAGTAAAATAATGATGAGTATTGACAAGAGAGCCTGACATACTTCACACCACGGGTATTCTTCGCTCCTTGAATAAGTTACTCTTGGTGGGTGCGTTGAAAGTGACGAATATTATTGTTCTTTATATTATAAACATACTTCATTCAGAATCGTATTATTGAAGAAATTATTTATAGTTTCTTTTAAATTCAACACAACCACTAAGATTATCTGACCCGAGGAGCGAAGAATACCCATGATGAAAATTATGTCCGACTTTCTTGTTTATACATTACTTTACTTATTTTTGCTTTGCTTTACTTTACTTTTTTTCCTGTTTTCAATTAATAGAGATTTCAATCATAGAACCTGGTAAAAAATATTTTTCTTTTGTTTAAAAAGTATAATGTTTAAGTAAATTTGTCTAGTATTAACTGAAGCCTATTTAGTATCGTTTAATTGAAGAGATTATTTTTCGTTTTTTTAAAATCCAACAAACCCATTGAGGGTATTCCTTACCCTAAGAATACCAATCTGTAAATAAACATCATTGTTAAAATCACTAGCTTCTTTACTCCACAGTTCAGTCAGAATTTAAAATTGTAATTAAATTACTTAATTCTGGATTAACATTGTCACCGTTTTTACGTATCAAGGTTTTGTTTTGTTTTGTTTTATATAATATTATTAAGAAAATTGAAAAATATATCTTAGGGTGGGATCTATACCCCTCTCTGTCCGCCACTGATTCGGCACATATGCTGATTTTAATCTAAAAACATGTAAGTATGTTTAAAAGTTAAGAAAAAATAAAATGATAACATAGTATTATATTATTAATATTATGTACTGTGTAAAATTTATTTTCAAGTTTTTACTCCAGCACTCTCGTGACTAGTACCTAAATTTTACATAATATCCCCTACAATGTTTAACCTACTTATTTAAATCTTAATATCTTAGAAATTATCAAAAATACGTATAGGTATTACTTTATATTATTACTTGTCTTATTATGTAGAGTGTAGAGAATATAGTACAGACTATAGTTAGTAAACACAAAAATAGAGTACTTAGCAATTTAACTATAGCGTAATCGGATAATACTCAAAGACCTCGGTGTTGTAGAGTCTCATACTAATTCAATCAATTAAGTTGCGATTATTCTCAAGTGTAACAGCACCATGTCCCGTCATGATTTTATACCACACATATGAATTACAACATGGTTAGTCGTGTAAATAATATATCATATTTTTATTAATATGTCCTTCGATATAAATAGCGACGACAGGTTAATACATTTAAAATGTATTGAAATCGTGGAAAAGTTAACATAAAACTTATGTATTATTAGCTAGTTTTAAAATTTATATACAAAGAATTCTGGCATTTAAAATATAAAAAAAAAAAATAGTTAAAAATTCATTAAAATAGTGGTGGGTGTTTATCCTTCATCGTTTCGCTCCCTAGACAATTAGTTTCTGATGGTGGGTGTATAGTTTATACTGTATAGCACAGTGATGCCCAACATTTTTTTCTTTGGGGTCACTTTAAAGTTAACAAACGCGTATGGTAAATGTTTTGTTTGATTAAACGTATTTCGTCGTGAAATGTGAAATTTCACAATTTTAAATTCATTATGTAAAACTTTTAGTGATTCGATAGAAATGTCATCTACAGCTTTCGTTTTAACATATTTAATTATTTTTTTGACTAGTAAGCTCTTTTTCGTCACACTTTGACACTCGTGTTCATTGGAAATTTTTTTGATAACGTTATAGAAAATAATTTAAAAAAAAGTTAAACGAGGTTTAAGATCGTTATCAACTATAATAGTTACATCTTATCCAAGCACTCAACTCCAATTAATCAGATGTAATATGATAATAAACTGGACTCAATTCTAACACCTAAAAGTAGCATTAATTCAATTCAGTGTTATTCTTCCAACCATTAGTCAACAAAGATGTATTATGATTGTATAATTTTAAGAAAACAATAAATTATAGCATTTGAAAAACGATTATAAGCTCAGTTGAGATCATGCAATATGAATATACGCGAATCAATTGTATTGATTTAATTCGGACGAGTTAAAAAGAATTATAATTATTGAAAGCGAGTATTAACTGAATTAACCGTCGAAATTTTTAATTCGATTCAATTTAACAAGATTATTGAATAATTAAAGAACTAGCGAGAATTAGTAAATTTGGAAAGATTTTTACTTTTATTCAATAACAAAGAAAATTCGTCCATATCAAATGGTGTGTAAATGGATTTACTATTTCAACCACATCATGTTCATGGGGAACACATTAGTTGCGTCCGGGAAAAATGAATTGCGTCCCGGATCTTATCTTTATGTCTTATATTTAAACACAATTCACGTATTTCAGTTATATATTCACGTTTAACTCGGCGGTTCTTAAAACGATAGACAAAATTAAATATTCAAACTAAATAAATCGAAGATTTTATGGTACAATTTATTACATTCCAATATATGAATAATATTGAGCGTCGCTTGTTTCGCAAGCTCTCGTCACGCCCCTCAAGTTTTGCTCTTGATTCAAATCGATTTTAATCCTCAGCTTACTGTGCAACTCGGGGACATTTCGGTTTGATAATCGGTAATTATCGATAAGCTAAGAAAACTACCTTGTAGATTGTAGAATATAGATCGTCAATACCTAATGGCATCATGCTCGCAATCAGTACAATGAGCAACGTTCCAACGCCAATAACTTTGTAAATAATTAAGAGCGGAGAAAATAATTTTTAACATATTCGTAGTCATTACGATGAGAACTATCGATAGCGAAAAAAAAAACGGTGTCTGGTAAAATGCATTTATACCAAATTGAATGCGCCGATTTTATTTTATTTATCGTTTCTTTAAAATTCCAAACGCCCGACAAGAGTATCCCACCCGACGAGCGAAGTACACACTTTTTTTGTTAGTTTTTTTGTAATAAAATTTTTAATTCTTGAGATTAAGTCTTGAAAATGTAATATGATCTCACTCACATATATGTCCAATTGATCTAAAAATATTTCGAAAATCGTAATTCAAATTTTGTTTGTATAACCGTTTAAAATTAACATTTTGGCGGAATTTGTTAATTTTAACTAACATTGCTAACTTAAAAGAAAATTTGTTCAACCGGCCTTTATGAAACTTAGTGCCTAACTATAGAGAAGTATATTGCGAATATTTTGACGCAAAAAAATTTTTGTGGACGAATAATTAAACATTTTACAAGGGTTTTATTAAAGCAAAATTGGATAAAGTACGGACAAATATTATGGTAAATTCCTATTTTAGGGACACCCAAAAAGGTTGGTAATGTTTTTTTCGCCACCAGTATTTTTCAATGCTGAGTACGATGGTGTGAACTAAAATCCGAGTACATCAATAGTTTTCTAACTGTTCTATTTTGAAAATTTAATATTTATGGGTATTATATTAGATATCTTATATCTAATATTTCACTGTTTTCAACGGTGTTCTTGTGATCTAGTGCAGAGGTTTCCAAACTTTTTTTGATATGACCCTTTTTTCAATTTTGGCGACCCACAACAATAACCAAATGTTCATTTTTTTTTTTTTTGCTTTTTTGTTTGTTGAATGGCAAAAATAAATAAGATTCTGAATTAAAAAAAGCATTTTATATTTAAATTTTTGTCGAATAATATGTACAACTGTTAAATAACTATAATTATTTGTTTATTTATAACAAAAAATGTGTAATAAATACTAAAAAAGCCGGACATACTTCGCACGATGGGTGTACTTCGCACGACGGGTGGTATTCTCTTGACGGGCGTATTAAATTTTAAAGAAATGATAAATCATTTCTTCAGTAAAACGATTCTGAACGAAGG
>JAIPRM010001866.1:0-34274 GCA_025469315.1 Stegophylla sp. TES_Ste_2020
TTTGGAAAAGTATTTCTATACGAAAAAGTGTTAACAGAAAAAAAAAAAAAAGAAAAAAAATAAATAAACATCATTGTAAAAACACTAGCTTCTTCACTTTGTTCAGAATCTAAAATTATGGGGAATAAGTGTTAGATTTTCAAACTTTTCCGTGCCAAATTATTTTTCATACCGTTTCAATTTCCCCAAAAAAATGGATTGAAAAAAATAAATAGTTTTCTAGTTTTTTTTTTCCTATTTTAGATGGGGTTTCTCCAATTTTGAAAGAAACAACTGAGAATTTCGAAAAATGGCCTGTCTTAAGTACTATCTAGAGGAATATACTGATTCAAAAAGTTCAATCACAAAAAAAAATAAAAATAAAAATAAACATCATTATAAAATTACGTTTTTAAAACTATTGCGGTTTACATTGGACTCGCGTAGGACGTAATGCATATTGTACATAATATTACTATTATTATTATTCATTTTATTAGCGTCTCACCGGAAAGATACCTGCGCGAGCGCGTTTGGTGCGCTCAAACTCCTATTCGAAAGGCGCGGGCGGGTGGGGGTGGAAGAGGGGGGGGAGCGTGCCACGGAATATAAAGTGGGAGTGGTCCGAAGTGGGAGTGTCTGCGAACGTCCGTTGGTGGGAGACGGCGAAACTCTGCGGGCGCAGCGTCACGCCACGCGTCTTCGTCCCCGCAGTCGGCTCATACCCCGCGGTCCGGACGCGCGCACGATGCGATCGCGATTATCGCAACGTCGTGTGACAATATTATTAGGCATTTAGTGTAGTGCAAAACCGGACGGGGTCTGATCCAAACCCTCGGAGGGTGGAAAATACCCCGAAACCCTGTCGATTGTCGCACGGGTTTAGATACGATCGAAGGAGGGTGTAGGTCAATCTATATATCGGGTTATAACAGTGATACCGAGTGCAATAATTTAAAAACTAACGGTCTCTGGGTTTTCGTCCGGTTCGTATTCAGCCGGCGCGCGCGTAACGTTCGCGGTTTTTCACGAACACGTTCACACCGGCCTATAGGAATTTTCGTCGCTGAAGCTGCTTGCCCACCACGGGCATCCTACCACCGACATTATTGTCGTGTCGTCGTCTCATCGTCATGCGTCTTGTGCACCGGATGACGTCCGCGGACCACGGCAAGAAGCGGCGCCGCGGCGGCGTCCAGTCGGCCGACCAACACCACCGGTCCAGCGCCGCGTCGTCCGCATCGTCGTCGTCGTCTCCGCCGTCCGAGGACCTCTGGTGGACCGAGGCGGCCGTCAACGAGGCGACCGCCGAGCACCCGGGCGAGCTGGTGCGCACCGCGTGCCCGTACATGTTGTGCAGCGCTCTGCCCACGCACTGGCGTTCCAACAAGACGCTGCCGGGCGCGTTCAAGGTAGTCATACTGTCCGAGGTGCCGGACGGCACGGCCGTCACGCTGAAGGCCGGCAACGACGAGAACTGTTCGGCCGAGCTGCGCAACTGTTCCGCCCTGGTCAAGAACCAGATCGCCAAGTTCAACGACTTGCGGTTCGTCGGACGCAGCGGACGAGGTGAGTTGCTTCGCCACCCCATGCGCTATATGTGCTTTACGCGTCACTATGAAAAACAACGGAGTCCTCGCGTCTTACCCTAACACTCAATAAAATAATAAAAACACAGTTATAATATTGTTTCAAATAACTTAACGGTTATTGCGGTTAACATTGGATTGTTAACAACCATTTTTAGAAGTTGGTGAAAGTTTCAAGTTTCTATTTGCATTGACTTTGAAGTTACGTTAAAAAGCAATTTTTAATTTTACGAAAATTCCGGTAATTGAATATTTCATGTTTTTGGAAAAAGTATTGAGAAATTTCAAAAATGACCTTTTTAAAATACCATCTGGATGTGATTTGGGATCTATAGAGATACTGATCGAAACGTTTGGACAAGTATTTCTATACGAAAAAGTGTTCCCGGAAAGAAAAAAAATCGAAAAAAAAAATAAGTATCATTGTAGAAACATAAGCTTTTTCGCTGTTACTCAGAATCTAAAAAAAAATCCATTTTATGATGAATATTTAAAATTGTTTTTCTTTATTGAAAATGTTGATGTCAATAATTTTTATGTACCTATTTTCTTGTTTATTGAGGGTGAGGGTGTAGTCCCTCAACACCTTCCCTGTGTTAAATATTTTAACTATGGGCTTGAGCGCACTCAATTTATTGGCTCTAGTTACGTCTATGCTGGTGATGGATGTGAGATTTTAGGTATTAAAATAAAAATGTAATACAGATTTTAGACCATAGGGTAAATTGGTATAAGTATAGAAATATTGCTACGAACGAAAATATTTAAGATGAAACAATATTTTTAATTCTTAAATATGTTAACAATAATTTTATGTCCTGTGTGATTTTTTTTCATAAGACGGAACTGTTAGGTTACGATAAAATTAACCACCATTGATCATTTTGGTCATTCCATTTTTAAATTTCTTGATATATCCCTGTAGTGGTTATCAATGGTGTTTATGCTCCTGAACCAGGTGTACATATACTTTTATACTGGGGCACTGCTACAGCAAAGATAATATTATCATAATACTGCAGGTTATTCTATAGATACACTAGTGAATTACTACGCGATAATAAACTTCGATAGATATCCTCTTTTCAAAACGCACTCGTCCGTGCATACGGAATACTTTAATTCCTTTATTTGTGTTTAAGTTTTCACCATTTCACGACGTTGATCTCGCTGTCATCTGAGTCATTTCGCTGTTACGACCTAATTCACTGCTATGTGTTTGTGTTTACACAAACAATTTCATCAGTTGTTCCAAAATTCTATTCGATCAATGATTTCTCGTTTTAACTCTCAATAATTATTGTAATTTATGGAGTACATTTAGCAATTTTCAAGTAATTCGTGATAAATATGCAGTTTTTATAAACTATAATATCATATCAATTATTTTTCTTCCAGTAAAAAGAGTCGTGATTATTGTCGTTTAGTGTTTAAAGTTATTATATTTGTAAATAAATTAAAATATATAGGTATATCAGTATTGAATCCAGGTATGCTCTAGGGGGGAAAATCCCTCTTTTGAGTTTAATTTGCCTCCCCCTCTCACCCCTGGCAAATGAAACTCTTAACAAAGTTTATTTATTAAATGTCGAATAATCGTTACTCGTTACATTTTATATTGAAGTATGTAGGTACCCAAATTTCTATCTAATCGTGTTCAATAAAATATAATTAATTTAATTTTTATTAGTGTTTGTTCATTACTCATGAAATAAAATATCTGTATTATTCTAAAATGTATAAACAATGAAAAAATGGACGCTTTGCTTCGCAAATTAAAAAATATCCCTGTTCAAACAAAAAAAAAATATGTGTACATGGTTAAATAGTAAAAAAAAAAAGGTATCGATGAAGCGTGAATCACTATGTTTATTTATTATTAACAAAAGGATATTAAAACTCTTTACCAATTAATAATAATAAAATGTATTTTCAAGGAACTAAAATCAAAAAGGGCGTATGAAATGTATATTTAAAAATATATGCGGGGATTTAAAATTCTCGATCAGCAACTTTTTGAAACCAGATTTGCCTCTAGTTGATATTTTAAAGAGGTCATTTTTTGAATTTTTGAATTCTTCAATTTTTTGGGGGAGGAAAAACTACCCAAATTTTGACAAAAAAGACTCGAAAACCATAATTTTTTTAACCAATTTTTATGAAAATTTAAACGTAGAGAGACAATAATATGAGAAACATTTTGGCGCAAAAAAATTTTGAAAAATTGAAAAAATTTTTTAACATTTTTCTAACGCTTTTTTCTCATTAATTATTTTTTCCTTTTTTCAAATTTAACTTAAACTTAAATTAATTAACATTAAACAAATAAATAAAATTGAATTATTGTTTGTACCTATTTTAAGTTATTTATTTACTATTTTACGTATTTTTAACGACCTTCGGTTGTATTGCCTATGAAACATGATTGAATACGTGTAGATAAACGGCAGAAAGCCAATTTTTACGATAATAAAATTTCTGTTTTAACTACACTTCATATTATATGGTGTCGTCGATTTTTTTAAAACGCATTCTTTTTTTTTTTGTTCACACCTTTTTTGCGGTGTTTCAGCTTTTGAAATTTACTTTTAAAAAAGTGATCTATCACTGAAGTTACTATACTTTAAAACTGTATTATTCTTGTGCATTTCGTATTTTAAGTTCATTTAGAAATTATTGTTATATTATATAGGTAATGTATGGTAATATTGTTAAAGTAAAATGATTTGTTCGAAATTTGAAAAAATGTATTAAAGAATAAAATCTATCACTATATAGTTAAAATGAAAATATACTTTCAAACGTTTTGAAAACGAAATGGAGACCGCGTTAAATGGATATTGAAGTGCAGACGATATTATATTCCTATATAATAATAATATGTGCGCACGTCTTCTCCGCAGAACGCGTGCGGTACTGCTGCATCGGTGCGGTTTTTGAGATATTATCTTTTCGGGTGTCTCGTTTATTATGCAGGTAATTAAACTGTAGCCAACTTCTAACAATGTCGTTTTACGTTCTTTAAAGGACCGAACAAAGAGTCTTTGTTCTCGTGCTTTTTCACCGACACACACGCGAACCGAGCACGCGCGCTTGTCGGCGGAGCGGTGAAGGTGTTTCTTTTTTTTTCTTGTAATATTGTCTTTGTAAACGACGTTTGATTTTTATTTCGTTTTATTTCCTATATCGGAAAGATGCAAAAACAAAAAAAAATCAATTTGCAATAACTGTCGCCCTAAATCTTTTTTTTACTATCATTTATACAATTACTATCGGTCACATCATTTCGACACTATGTAACACATTAATACACGCCGCCGCTCTTTGATGGCACTCGTATTCCTCCTTTGCGGGACGCACAATTATTACTTCGCGCGACGACAGCAACGGAGGAGAAAAATACTCGCCCATTGACGTATTGCACGTTTGACAGGATTTTGTGGTCGCACTCTGGTCCGTCGTGCTGTATTTATATACCTATACATACTAATAGTAATAACCTGACTATTATTATAATGGCGTATTATACATTACATTGCTATTGACGTCTCCATAAAATATTAGCACATTAAACGTGGTGTTAGACTAAATTAAAAAAAAAAAAAAAGCATTCACTACTTATAATATAATATTCTTCTCGTCAGTGTTATCAGTAGGGCTGTGAATTTAATGCGCTAAAGACCCTTAAAAAATGCAATTAAATATGCATTTAAAATGCAAAAAATGAAATATAAAATGCCAAAAATTATAGTATAAAATGCACTGAAAATAGTTTTAATTTAACTTTTATATTTATATTGTTATAGGATATTATATACATTACTACATTAGTAGATTAAATTTTACAAGCTTAAAAATATGTTTATTTAATAAAAAAAAAAAAGTAATAATAAAATTGTTGGTTGAATTTGAATTTTGTATAATGCTATTTACCTGAAATATTTAAATTTATTTTTTTTTAATTTTTAAATTTGACGTATATATAGCCCGTGTAAAACAAAAAATAGTTTTCGAAAAATGTAATGATTTGACGGAATTTAATCAAAAATACCGGAAAATGAACTAAAAAAAGAAAATATGACCTAAAAAATTAAAAACGTCAAAAAATGCAAAAAAATGCACAATAAAAGTTTCATACATAGATTCGTTATTACATAATTCAAATTATGTACTTACAAAGCTATTTTTCACAATCATAAAAAAAAAAATGCACTTTCCTACAAATTCACAGCCCTAGTTATCGGTGTGTTTGACCCATTATAATAATTATAATAATAATAATAATAATAATACGTGATTATGTATAGCACCGCGCATATTCATAACGATATTATTGTATCAACGGAGCGCGTTTTTGTCAATTTTTAAGACTATACCTGAAATGTATACATCTTTTGCGTCAGAGAATTTAGGATTACTCAAAAAGGTACACATATAATATTGCGCCGTTGTGTTCAAGTTATCCTAAAAAGGTTTACATCAATAAGAAAAAGAAGTCGTACGTTATTTTCCTGATTTACAAATATCATTAATTAAAACCAAGAATGATTTCATGTTTAAAAAAAAAAATCGAGAGTTTATATATTAACTTTTATATACTTATTGAGAATACAATTAAAACTAAGTAGTATATTATAGTGTATTTATAAGTAAAACTAAAAAATAGAATTAAAATTAATTTATTTATGTATTTATATTATTAAAAAAAATTAATTTGTTCAAAAAAAGTCCTTACTATTAATAAATAATTTTTCTAATCTTGATTTGACTATTTTTAATAACAATTTGGACTGTCTTGTCCAGTTGGGACATTAGATACTTAATATTTTTTGATAAAACCAGAGAGACCTCAATTATCTGAGCATATTTAACGAACTACTTTGATAATAATATTGTGTACATTATATTTTGGTAATTTAATCGGTGGAGTTGATGTACAACAAATTATACGAGTAAAATTCTACCGGCCGGCCGGCGCAATTGATGTATACCTTTTTAATAGACCTTAAATGTTCCGGTGCAAAAGATGTATAACCTTTTTTTGTCCTTTAAAATTTTTATTTTACCTGCCAATTTTTGGCGCAATCGACATATAACCAACCAACGGAGCCATACGATATTACTTGACGTCCGGCTACTTAATTACTAGTAGGACACGTAACAGAAACCGTTCACCCGGGCTATATGATTCAGCCGTGTTATACCCGTTGACACTGTTAATTGGTTTTACTGCTGCAGATGACGTGTTTCGAACAAATCGTCATAACATATAACACGTAGCTCTTTGCTGTATGCCTGTATAGAAAGGTCTTTCTGTGTTCACTGCGGCTATTTCAGTGCATCGCCCTACATATTATACGATTTTGTAACATTCAGTTAATCAAATATCCATTCAAATATTTTAATTTTTATATAATATGTTGAAAATATGGTATATAGGGTGTTCCAATTGAATTTTTACAAATGCAACAACTTTTATTCTACTAATAATTTTTAACTTTTTTTTTTTTTTTGAAAATTGTTACTTCAGCATTGCGCTACAGTAATAACGTATATATATATATATATATATATATAAATATTTTTTTTTTAGAACCAAATATTCAAATTTGAAATTTTATATTATAGTTTTAAAAAAAATCCAAACTAGCCATTTTGTAGATCTAATTTTTAGAAAAATATTGTTGCTTAAATCGCTAATAAAGCTTAATCCGTTCATTTTCTACGATTTTTTTTAGTTTGCAAATATTTTGAATTTTTTCTAAAACTAGTATAACATTTAAAATTTTGGGTACTAAAAAAAAAAAAAAAAAATGTTAGCACCTGTAGCGCAATTCTGTAGTAATAGTTTTCAAAAAAAAGTTAAAAATTATTAAAGAACAAAAATTATTACATTTGTCAAGTCTTACTGGGACACCCTGTATATATACATATATTATAATAAATAATAATAAAATTCAGCAAAAGACGCATTTTTTTAAAAATTTTATCTCATATAAATCAGCTATATACGTGTCGACGGATAGTTTGCGACCGGATTTCTTTGTACCGTCATAATTATTATCTTGTTCATGTGTTTTCAGGTTTTAATTAATTACTATTTCGCAAGAACTTATGTGATATTGTACATTATAACTGTGGAATACTGTTTTTGTTAAACCAGTGTATCTATAGACTATTGGCCACTAATTTAATTTATTATTTCAGGTTCTGAGTGGAGCGATGAATACAGTGTTTTTACAATGATGTTTATTTATTTATTTTGCTGTAAGAACATTATTAATACAGATATACTTGTCCAAAAGTTTTGACTAGTAACTTTTTGAAATAGAATTTGCCCCTAAATGGTGCTTTTAAGTTGTCATTTTTCAAAATTATCAATAATTTTCTCAAAGTCTGGAAAAAGCTAATCAAAATTTGATAAAAACTCCTTTAAAACTTATCATTTTTTTTAATCCAAATTTTATGAAAATTTAAATATTGGTAGTTAGATAAATATAGATATGAGAATCGTTTTGGCGCAAAACAATTTTTAATACGTTGAAGTGTTGTTTTTTTTAAAAAAAATTTTTTTAACACTTTTTTGTTCTCATTGAACATTTTTTTCCTTTTCCCAGTTAATAATGGAATATGAAACTGGTCGAGTAAAAAATATTATTTTTTTTGGAACAATAACAAATTTTATAATTTTTAAGTACAGTTGACTTGAACAAACTAAAGCTCTACTCAGGATCGTTTTCTTTAAAAATTATTTTATCGGTTCTTTAAAATTCAATACACCCACCTAGAGCATCCCACCGGAAAACCGAAGAATACCCATGATGTGAAATTATATCCGGTTTTTTTAAATTTCATGTAGATGGCATTTATTCTTTAGGTATAGACTTTGTAAAATGCATTTAACAAAGTATTTTAAACAAAAATCCATATAGCCTATATCCTACAGCTCCTACATTTATTTTTAAAACCACTTTTTTATCATTGTTAAAAACGGTGTGGGTGTAATCTGTTATTTTATATACAGTTAAGTTCCGTTTTAGATGAAAATTAAAAGCGTTATAATATTGTTAGACTTAATAATATTCTATAGTTGAGAATAATCTTACTTGTTTCAGGAAAAAAAATAAAACATAATTCATTTTTAAATCCAACAACTGGCCATTTACATACAATATTCACTATTTACGTTATCATAAACGTTTCATATAGGTAATAATAACATCTGTAACGAGTTTTAGAGTCATATCGTTGTGTATCAGTGAATCTTTATAATATTTTTTGATACTTGGAATCGGCTTTCTCGGCGCCGGTCTTTATGTAGTAATTTTTTTTAAACAATAACAATCGCGAAGACATTATGACATGTGTTATATTTAAGTGGTGTTCCGAATGAGTCATAAAATATATTAAGACTAAATAAGCTATATTAAATATATTCCAAATTAAATTTCTTTCTCTAAGGAAACGAATAATTTGCAATTAAATATATGAATGCTATGTTCAAATAAAATACATCCGATACAGAACATATAGTGTTTCGAAAACACGTTTGCTTACAATTTATTTTAAATTAAGACATTTGTAAACACATTAATTTAATACAATGCTCATTTAATTATTGATTTATCATACGAGTATGAGAGTAGGTACTTGAATTGTATAAAACTTGACTAAAATAAAATAACTAATTTATAAAATAAAACCAAACATTGAAGTGCATATGTGCACCCCTTGGCTAATACCAATCATCCCTAAAACCCCTCTATTTCCGCCTATATTCATGATAATATCGAATGATATTCGTAGTACGCGTCTAAATTACATAGATTTTAAATTAAAATTCACGCTTTTTTTTCAGGGAAAAGTTTCACTTTAACGATTACAGTTGCAACATGTCCTCCTCAAGTGGCGACATATAATAAGGCAATCAAAGTTACCGTGGATGGACCCCGAGAACCGCGATCTAAATCTCGTAAGTATTTCCATATTAAAAGTTAAATTTTCATTCTTTTGTCATATTATTTTGTTTAAATAAAATTACATAATATTTTTAATTTAAGAATACGCAGCTTTAATACTTGTATATTGTACGTATTAACGTTACATTATTGTTTTTATTTAAATTGCGGAACCGAGGAACAACTGGACAAGTATTTTAAAAGATGACATATGGTCATTTTTAATAAAATAATATTTAAAACACGGTCTATTATCTATTTAAAGAGTTTTTGTGCTACTGCAGTCTACTGACTTAACTTCCCTCAATTACGTTCAGTTTAATTCCGCTAAATTCCATTGCTGCTGTTATGTATATCTGTTTTATTGATATCGGCATAACAATAACACCAAAAAGCGTGACTTTGACGTGAATAGGCTCCGGAAAACCATGTGGTAGACCTCTGGGTAGTTTTTACAACTGTGTAAACGGGGCTCAATTATATTTTTAGTACTATTACTATTATTTTTTAAACACGCAGCCCAATTTAGTCGCATTGCTATTTGAATGTGATCGGTGAATTCACAATAAAAAGACGTCAATTAAATTCAATATACATTATACGTACATATGTATGTGTTTGCGTGTGTACACATTATACACGACATATACATATATTATTCCAAAACAATATTAATTGATTGGATAATATTATAATACTATCTATGTTTACATGTGAATGTTTCTATTTTCGTCGTTATATATAGCATCAAACGAATAAGTTATCAGTTTGTGTCAGTAATGTTTTTTTTGAATATCTGGTAAATGTGTGTATGTTATATTTTATCTTAACCGCTAACATCCGTGGGAACCGCAATTGTAAATTAACAGATTATAAACTTCTGTGACATGTGTCTTTAATTTGCATAAAAAAAAAAATAATAAATATATATATATATATATATATATATATATAAAATAGAATAAAATAGAATCATAGAGTTCACATTGTTGACCTTCAAACATGAATATTGTAATTTTATAACATGAGATAAAACATTAAAATACTTAACATTTAATGGTAATTCATTATATTCATAAGAATGATAAAAATATTTTTGATTACAATTTATTAAAACTCAAAATCTAAACAATACCTACGATTTATTAAAATAATATTGTAATTTTATATATTTTTATAAAACACTTAACTATAGTAAGAGTTTTTAAATTTAATCGTTTTTTAAATGTTCATATTTATATTGGAAATATGTGTTTTTTTTCATTTTTCCTGTGCACGAAGGTCAACCCCATCAGTTCCGCGCCTTAGGCCTCGGTCAGAGGCCTTTTTTGGAAAATGCTTCTTTTTCCAATCATTTACGAGAGTTGGATACTTATCGCCGTGTGAAGACCGAAGAAACGTCCGTTTTAGAGCAGTCATACAGGTCGACAAATAACAACCAAGGTTAGACATAATATATTTATATTAATAATTTTAATGCTGATTTTCTTTTGGGTAAAAAAAAAAAAAAAATGGATGAAAGTGCACCACGCTGTGCGTATGTAATATATATATATATATATATATATATATAGTAAACCCGATGACGACCACACTATACAGGGCTGACCGCAGCTCTGAGGTACACCGCAGAATTTAAGGAGCTGCCGGTAGCTTTTTCAAACATGATTAACCATGGTTCTGGTTTACCTAAAATGTGTAGAACATCCGTACAACTGTACTGCAGTATATTAATGAATGAACGGAACGTTCGGATGAATGAAACTGTTTGTCCGCAGAAAAGAAAAAATGTTTATATATTCCCAGACCACAATATGTTTACAATGTTTACATGAACACTGTCGGGACACGTAGAGTTTTTAAAATCATTACATCACAGAACTAATGTGTAATTAAAAATCAAGATTTTAGAGATTAAAACAATAATTTATCTATCTAATATAGAATCAATATTGTGACACCAATTAAAATTTTGTCAGTTCAAATATGATAAAAAAAAACATATTATGTATTTATATAAATATGTATATAACTAATATTCTTAATGATCTCATTAATATCTCAATTATGGCTTGGTAATTGTTGGAGAAATATGATATATTATTATTTATTATTCTATGTTCATTTATGATCTGATACTTGGTTGCTATTATAATTTCATTTTGTTTGAGGTGTTTTATTTATTTTTTTAATGTTCAAAATCTATTTGGAAATTGTACTGCTGTATGGTTTATAAAATAAAAAAACATTTTATACTGAATAAGTACTAACAATTGGTTGATTAAAACTACATACAACAATGACCATATATATTATTTTAAGAAATAAACTAAATTTTACTATGATCGATGAAATGTTTATGTAGGAATCATATATAAAAACAATTTTTTGATTCAGAGATTATGATTTATGAATTTTCTTGTTATAAAGTTCAAACTCTATGTACAATATATTCATGTAAGAATATTTTACAGTTAACAATATTAAAATAGTTATGCTGTCGATTATAAAATTCGATAACGAATCATTAAGATAAATAATACTTTTTAGCGAATTTTGTGTAATAATAAATTAAGTATATAATATACTCGTTTAGCATACCATTCATAAATATATTATTATATAAAGGCGTTACTATTCGTTCATATAAAATGTTTTTGTTTAAAATTAAATGTGTCAATAAAAACGACTGCAGCTACCTGTTAAAAATATGACGGTGCTTGTTATAGTTGTCAAAATTTTCTCACGCTTACGTGTTATGTATTTTTTTATGAGAGATTTTAAATTTGACACTGAAATATAAGGCCCCTAGACACCCTATTGGACACCGGAAAATGCGGTTTGACCCAATGGACCTCATGTTCGAAATGCGTGTGCGTGTGTGTTTATTATTGATAAAAAAAAGTCAACACGAAATATTACACCGTCTGTGAGCAAGTTAACGTGCCCACTGTTGTGTGCTCTGTAAAACGATATCAAATGCTTATTAAAGATCATACACATAGATACTGTAAACATGGGATAACACGGGGTATAAAGTGATCTCAGGTACAATTAAAAAAAAAAATAAATAAATAAAAAATAATAATAAACAATGAATACATATAGGTACGAAATAACCAACAGGTGTTATACCCACATAGTAATTTTTTTCGTTACAACATTATATGTGTTATAAAACACGAATTATATGTAAGTATTGATGTTAACAAGTTACATTCTTTTTTCGGGATTGTTGTTATTGATTTTGTACGTACCTTATATCATTAAAATAGAATAACATGTGAGAGGCGACAATATCTTTAGACCCCGTTAACAATATTTGAGCTTGATAATAATAGTCGCGGTACCTTGAAAGATATTGGATCCTTGGGAATCATATTGTTTCCGTATAGTCGTTAAAGTCTCCGACGGTTATTTGATTATTATTATTTTTTTTTTTTCCATTTCTTGGCATTGTTTAAAAACAAATACGTATAGAGAATCGTATACCTATAACGTGTACAGGGTTGATGGGGTTTTGGAGAAATTCAATAACATTTGTAATTCCCCGGCCCGTCCTCCATAATCATACGTTATAGACGTAAATCATGTGTTAGAAACGGTGATAGAATCGTGACTATGCTACCGATGTATCGTGTTCTCCGGTCTTGTATAGGTTTAGTTTTTTTTTTTCATTTCCGACACACGTTCAACAAACTCTTAGAGAATAAGACACAGATGCATTAGATATTATACGTGTAAAAAAATTACTAATTTAAAAACATGGTGGTATTTATATATATATATATATATATATATTTTTGATTTGTAAAATATACGCATACGCGTTTATAAGACGTACAGCAAATGTTAAAAACTAAATGATTGTAATATTATTCTATTGTGAGGAAAGAAATGAAAGCTGGCAAAATTTTTATTCTTTTTTTTTTTTTCATTTCTATCACATGGATGAATTTTCATGTTGTTAAACTGTATAGAATGAAATAAACCGTGAAAAGTGGTTAAACCAAAGACACGTCGCCGTTCTACCTGGTTAATTATTTGTAAACTTCAATTGTGCAATTATTCAAAAATATCGTCGACAAGAGAATTAAAATTGAACAGCTATATGAGTAATATTCACTGTAATATATTATATAAATATTATATTATATATTGAAGTCACGTTAAAATTACTCGTAGGTAAAAATATCATTCTAATTAGGTATTTTTTTTTTCTTATAAAAAAATAGAGTTGTTAAATATTTTTTTTGGTTTGGAAACATATTTAAACAATATTAGGTATATAAATCTTAACTATAATTGAATAATTTAATTATTACCATATTTATTTGAATAGATAGTGGTGTTAAATTATTAGTACAAATTAAAATGTTAAAAAATTCGTGAATCTTTATTTAATTATTTTTAATAAAGTAACTGAAGTTATAACTATTTTGATATTTTCACATATTCATTAAAATTATATTTTAATTTTGTTTGAAAGTATCAGTATACACAAGACAGTAGAAATACGCTTATAATTTGTCTACTTGGTATTATACCAATATATGATATCACAAAGACAAACCATCACAAAAAAATACTCAATAATATATTATATAATATTCATGCATGCATATCAATATTATTATTAATAACACGTAATGATTCATATCATAAATTTTGGCAATATTAAAAAAAAAAATACATTTTTTTTTTCATGCTCAGTAGCTAAAATTTCGAATTCATTGTGTTAGTATAATAGTCGCAATAATTTGCGGTCAGTTTGTCGAATATCTATAATAACTAATTCATAATATTATTATCATCAGTGGCGCGGTGAATAAAATCGTGTACATGCGTTACTGTCTCTAAGTGTAGGAGACTCGTATTTTTTGTGCTAAACCATAGGGTTATAACGGTAAAAACCACAAGGTTATTCTGTAGTCTAAGGACAAAAAGCTGATATTTTTAGTTTTTTTTTTTTACTTCTTTTCATTATCGTGTTATTAGATCGGTACTAGCTTCGAGAGGGAAAGTATACGAGTGATAATAATATTATGTTTTACATTCGTTTAGCCTTCTCGGGTCTACTGTAACTCATCGGGATTTCCCCATTTTTGCACAATAAGCGACACAACTTTATATATACAGTGTAGGTTACGAATTACGTAAAGCGCCGTATATTCGTACGTGAATGACGAATCCGATTGTGCACTATGTTCCTATTCGGGGTTTGCCTATGTCCTATATTTATATTATATCATACTACGCATAGTAATACATTTCATCTGTGTAAACGATGAAATGTAATGTTGTTTGAATTATAGTTTGGATAATTTTTGGTCGTCCGTTTAATCGATTGAAACGCCATTTCGTTACGATTTCAGTTGGAAAACAGTTTACGCTAGCAACCATCACTCGGTCGATTCTAAATCCATCCGTGGTGTAAAATTTCAACTCGTTTATACTTATAATTTGAGACCGGAATTATATTATATGTATTTGCAAGTGTGAACACTGAGTGTATGCACTGTAATGATGATTGGAACTTATTGACCAAATTTTGCTTCGGAGGGTTGAGACATATTTCGTCAAAAATAAATAATCAATATAATAATAATGTAAATAATCAAATTGTTTCCACTCTTAGTTTTAGAATTTTTAATTACTCACGCATTTGATAATAATATTCAAAATTCACATCAAGATCAAAATAAATTACAAAAATGCAGTTGAATTGATTTTGAAAAAATTACTAGGTATAAAATATACACAGTTAATGTTATTATTATTATTTTTAACAGGTATATAAAAAATAATATTTACAAGCGCGTTTTACAATTATTTTATCTATGCATAATTGTGCATGTTCTGACTTTTTGACTTTACATAATATTTGCATCATATTTACCGCATTTTTCGTGCATACAATTTCGATCTTTACTCGTAATGAAGTCACAGACGGGGGGATCTAACGGCCGTAGGTATCTAGATACACACACACACACACACACACACACACACACACATGACACATACACGTGCGTACATATTATACGGTTACTTTTTTATACACACATCATACGTATCTTCTAATATTATATTATGTCTATGACGGATAATAACTCACAACGAGCTCGATAAACTGCGCGCACACGTGTCTGTGTATACTTTGTTTTTTTTACGAAATCGTAAATTGTTTTTTCCTCTCGGACCGTGTAATTCATCCGCGTATAAAATGTGATATACGATCGTGAAGTCGTGAAGCAATCAGAGAGAGGAGTCATTGTGCCTGCGTATACCCTCGTCTCATCTGCTCTTTCCGCGTCTTGTGCACTACAGTGTGTATGTATTCAAATAACAGACGTGATTATGTGTAGCGATAATTTGTGATCTCGTACTACAAATGACTCTCCGATCGTCCGAGATTTGTGTGTGATTGCCGGTTTGGATGGTAGTCTAATAAGATCCGGCGGGCACGTCTGCAACGTCTGTTGTGTATACACGTTTTATATACGTATACAACTGTATACCTCAGCTATATTATAGTATTCCTTTACCCGCTTCTCCCGCGCACACCGTCGCTCACCAATTTGTTTTCTTATTCATTTTACATGAACATACCTCTCTATATTATACATTATATGCATGTACTTTTTTTTTTCCTCGTACACTGCTGGGTGTATTATTATTATTATTATACGATAGTCTTTTTTTTTTTTTTATCTTCTAATTTTGCTCCGTGATTTCTTGGTGTCTTGCTTCTATGGATCTCGTCAGACCGTGAACGTTATGGATTCCTCCTTTCGTTTACGGATCAACAGTTATCAAAAACAAAACACGTTTTTTTTTTATTATTATTATTATTATTATTTTTTTCCATTCCTATAACGTCGATTCGACTTCCACCGGCCGGCTGTAAAGTAGACACTTCCGGTGTCTCGTCGTCGTCGTCGTCGTCGTTGTGTATGTCAACTATTATTATTATTATTATGTTTTTTATTACTAATTATATACCTACTACTCGCGCGATAAAGTACAGGGTATTTACGTGTTCCTAATCTCTAACACTTAATACGTATGTAAAATCGTCATTTCGACTGCGATCACATTGCTGTGATTTTAAACTATAGTATCATAATATTTATCCTGTCCGCAATGTTACATATTTTTACTCGGTAACTGATAGAAGTAATAAGAATAAGAAATTTATCATTAAATTAACTGGCCGATCGTCCATTAAAACTAATTATTTTTTTTAAAGTTTTGGTAGTAGTTGATAAAATTTAGTACAGGAAAAAGATGAATGACATTAAACAAACATTTTTTAATTATATTTCACATCTAGTAAAGCTTAATATACAGAGTTATTTTAATACAAAAAAATGGTTTGATAAAAATAAAAGTATTCAATAATATTGACGTATTCATACAAAATAAATCTATTTAAAATACTTTATTTAACATTTTATCATGAAAGCATTTAAAACAGTATTCATTTTTAACAAAAGTCTATAAATTTCAATCTCGAGTGCCATACTAAAATACGGTTTGGGGACAGTTTTGCCTATCTGTTTTCCCATTTCCTCCTCTCAATAATTAATTTTCTCAATACCATTTTCCCTAATTTTTTACTTTCCCAAAAATGTATTTTCCCAATACCATTTTTTCAATAATTTCTTTTCATTAATTAACCATTTTTTGCTATTCCATTTTCCGATTTTTTAAATTTTTTTTTTTTTGATTATTATTGTGTACATCACTTATATAAAGATTGATGAAATTAAAAAAATTAGAAGTGTATATTATAAGGCATGACCAATGCCCAAAACGTACGAAATTATTATATTAAACATTTTTTAAAAATAATATTTTATATCATATTATATACTATAACATATACTATTATACATGTTTTATATATAAAACAAAATAATTTCAGTATTTACCATCTTATACATTTGACTAATATAATTAAAAATATGAATTTTTGGGAAAAATTAGATTGGGAATATTATTGAAAATGATCTGGGGAAAATAGATTGGAAAAAATATCAAACAATTATTAAATGCTTTACATGTTTTCAAGACGGGATACTTTTTACGCTCAACGACTTGAAAAATAAAATAATAAGGATGAAAGTTAATTTCATTACTTTAAAGCACCGTAAAAATGTTAATGTATGCATTGGCGCAACTTGAAGAACGTTTTTTTTGGGGGGGGGGGCTAATATGTATTATTGATTGATTTAGCCTCAAAAAGGCATTATCCTTAAGTAATTCTCAAATTTTCTGGGGGGGCTATGAGTAGTTTTGAGGGGGCTTAGCCCCCTCAAGCCCCCCTCTAGTTGCTAATTGTATGTGATGAAAGTATAAAACACATCAATAATTATTTCTAATTAATTAATATTTTGATTACCATATTATTATTCATTAGTCATATCAACAACATTCAATTACGTGAACATACTTATTAGTTATTTACATTATTTTAAGGTCACGTGATTTATACTTGTCCGTGGAAAAACCCAAAATGTTAATAGGAGGAAAACTATTAATTTTAAAACATGTTCAAACGTAATATTAATAAATTATTGTATAAAATATATTAAAATAATAACATAAATTCAATGTTTCACAGTTCATCCAATAACCGTTTGTGAATATATTATATAATTATTAAATAGTTTTTAATATTTGATAGTTACTTATGATGTCTATATTGTTTCATACATATTATTATCAATATTTTAGATTCCAACTAATACTAGGTATAATGAAATTTTGTTTAATTGTAATGTGATTTAGTAAAAACCTTTTTGGGTAAAAAGAGTGGCGTATTGTTATCATATCATAAATTACATGAAAATATTTATTGATATTTAAACTTTTTTTTGTATTTTTCAATAGTGAATTGGTTAAAAGTATTCTGTGATAACAATTGTTATTTTTTAATAACCAAAATAATTTTTGTTCAATTTAACAGTTTATTTAATTTAGGTTGATATAATAATTTATTTAAGATTCTGAGTAATTTGTATTTTTCTATTGAATTACTCATATTTAAACTCCTATAAAACTGAAAAAAATAAAATGTAGACATCACAATTTTATCAAAAAAGTTTCGTGTAAGTAAAACAGCAAAATTATATCATGTATGACAACATATTTTTACTTCATAAATTTCCATTACTAGCTTGACGAACTCGTGTGCTTTCAGCTTTGTGTGCGATCGTCGAAAAACTTGTCTAATCAAAAATAACCCACGAAACAGGTCGAACAGCTGGTGACATCCATATTAGTATATACATTAAAAATTAATATATTTTGCATCATATGTTGCAAATAATAGTAAGAAAAAAAATTATTTTTTGGGGAAGTTCGCATTACAGCAATACAGAAACAATGATTTCAGGGAAATTGACAAAATTACTTTTAGGGGAGTTTACAATCTCCTATAATATGTTGTTGCTGACGTATCACAAAATTCGGTAACTTTGATTTATTCGAATTCGAACGGTTTACTTGGAACTTTCGTGACTGTATATTCATTACAGGCATGTGTGAAATATACGTACACATCCCTAGCAGTGTTTCAGTGTTTTGTATCCGTTGCCTGCAACGTCCGTGTACGTATAATTAAATAACAATTAATTGTCGGGCGCGTGCACGAACGTATGTGTCTTTGACAAAAAGTTGACGTATTTAATTATGCATGAACGTGTGTGTGTGTGCACGAACATAACGCAGTACGGGACACACGGGCGAGAATGGCTTTTCCACCGATTTAATAACGTTTTCCCAACGTACGCGCAAAATACTACTTAACCCCTTCACCGGAAATAATAATAATTTCCTCCGGAATGTACGTCTGTACACACACACACACACACACACACACACACACGTGTGGCTAATAAAGGATACGCGCCCTGCGAAACATCTTGCGTTCGCGTCTTCGTGATGCTCCCGTCAGGCCCGAAGAGGAGGGGGTTGGTGGTGATTCACCTGAGCACGGGATTTTTATGTGAGTCCGATTTGTTTACCATTAGAGCAGAAAAAAAAAAAGAATTGAAAAATCCATTATATCCATGAGAATTCCATTATAGTGCATCATAATTGTATCATTTGGATTTTTGAACAAAAAAATCACTGTGGTCTGTCATTTTATATTACGTATTAATATCGTACCCCTAGTGTTTAAGTAAACAATATTATACAGTATGTACCATTATTTTATATATAGCTTTAGTATAATATATTAAGTATCAATCATATCCTACCTGTTTTTCTAGAAAAAAAAAAAAACAAAACAAACGTTTTGCACCCAATTTGAACTTTCTGACTTGAACGTAACCATTTGTTGCAATGAGGAATTTGAAATACACATAATTTTTATGTTTTTTAATTGTTTTCCTAAAACAGCTAATTTTTGATAATTAATAATTAATTTAATAGGGAATTGTAAAATTGTAAAAATTTTCAAAAACATTTCAATAAAAAATATAATGGCCGAAATGGGAGATCACCAATGCACGTAGACGGAAAAATACCTCAATTAAGACTGTATATGACAGGGGTGGCCAACTTAAATAGACTTGCGATCAATCTTTGAGATTACTAGGTTGTCAAAATCGACATAAAAAAAAAAAAAAAAGGTTGTCAATAAACAAAAAATATATTATATGTAGTACATGCATGTTACACTTCTTTTATTACTTCTTATTTATAATATATAAATTCACAGTTTCACACTACACGTATTTTAATATATTTGATTATAAATTATTACTTTTAACTTATCACTGTTTACTACTATAACTATACTACTACTTTTATTATAACTACTATTATTACGTTTATATTGCGGACTGGTTCGATTTATCAATACGAAATATTTTAACTGCCTTTTTCGAACGCGATCGAATTTTAACAAAAATGATAAATTAACAAAAAAAATAAATATTTTATTTGTTTTCTGATAAAATTTAAAAATTCAAGAAAATGCGAAAGGTTAAGTTTAGGTTAAGTTAGCCTGTGATCAGTCGATCGCGATCAACAGGTTGGCGATTCCTGATATATGATACACTTGGTAGGTTTGTAGTCTGATTTTCCCTCTGCCATTGGCCACCAACTTGGATATTATAAATTGTTCTTAGAGTGTATAATATATTTTCATCATATTTTCTTACAAAAAATAGATGGTAGATTATTATTGTCATTTAAATTTGTGCGCAGCAATTTATATACTATCGTTGTTGGAAATATATTCGTGACCGCGATAAAAGCGGTGTAGGGTGGTGAACAGTCGCTAAGACAAAGTGTTTGGTAGTCGACGAACGACGAAACGGTATTACGTCGTTAATGGCGTATGGAAATGTTATACGCTCAGAATTATTATAGACGGACGTTTAAAAATCACATCGATTGCGGTGTTTTATTGTGAATTCCACAGGATATTATAATTGAATCAAACGCCGTAAATTTTGACCGTTCCGTTTGATGAATGTAGATCGAGACGACGCTGGTCGTCGACGGCAACCGCGCAATGAGTGATTTTGAACTGTAACCTACTATTATCTGCAACAACGAGTTAAATTAAAAAATATTACGTTATAAAACGACTGTGTCATAATCGAATTAGTCAATTGGTGCCAGCATGTATTCAAGATATATTAATAGGGGATATGAGAATTAACCAGTATAACATATTATAATTCAGATTATCCAATGATTGCTAAGACGTTTACATTATACTCGGAGAATTTAAGTATTTTGTACCTTGGGCCAATATTTTACTAGGGCCCATCTTCTCGTCAAAATTTGGGTCCATTGTTAAATAAGGGTAGGTTTAGTAGTTAATTTTGATTCATTTGGACAAATTATAGTATCTTTAACGATCAGGGAAGTGTAACTAGTTAAAATAAAAATAAGATTAATTAACTAAATTCAGATAACAAAAATATTTTAGAATGTAATGATTTAATACATTTTACCATATATTATATCATAATAAAAGGGTCGCTTATAATATTGGTGACAATATAAGTAGTCGAAGTCTCAAAAATATTGAGAACAGCTGCCTTAAACCTTTCCTTGTGTGCGTGCCTGTTATCAGGTGCGGATCCAGAAATTATAAATAGGGGGTGCTCAATCAATAGAACTGAATACTAATAGCAGCTAACTACTAATTACAAATTTATATAAATCTCTATGTAAAATAAATTATATATTTATATCACTATTAGAAAAAAAAAACATTTAATAAATTATCCACTTCATTTGTTTACTATAACGATCTACTCAATTTATTTTAAGTTTTACATTCCGAGTGGGGCGAAGAAGCTAGTGTTTTTAAAATTATTTTATTTATTCATATAGAAATTCTTGTCCATAAGTTTCGACCGACGACTTTATGAATCAAAATTTTTTCAAATCCTCAATAGTTTGTTCATCGTTTTGGAAAAACTACTCAAACGTTGACAAAAACGCCTTTAAAGGGCAAAAAAAATGGATAAATCGTTTCTTTAAAATTTAATACACCTACAAATCCCATTTAATGATCGAACAAGACTCATGGTGAGAAACATGTACGGTTTTTTTTGTAATAATATATTTATCTACTTACACTTTATTGCATTTCAATTTCACCCGAGTGTGGCAAGCGATCGCGTTAAAAAATATCATATTTTTTTTTTGCCAGTTGATAATTTAATTTAATTTTGTGTAGTGTGGTTAATGTGACAGGGGGTGCCCGAGCACCCATAGCCCCCCCTCCACTGAATCTGCGCCTGCCTGTTATACACTTTTTATAATAATATATGTGAGTTTTGTTTGTTTTGTGAGTTTTGAAAACGACGACGGGGTTGGTGGTGGTGATATTTAATTATAATATTATTATCATCATCATCATCGAGAAAATTAAAGGGTGATCCAACGATGACCAGTTTTCATGACGTGTTGTGCGCGCGCGCACACACACACACACACACACACACAGACACATAATATATTTTATGTATAGTATACTACGGTGGACGGTCGGTAGATTGCGAGCGAGGTGACGGTGACGGGCGAGCGCGAGGGTTGTGGTGGTCGCGGGGGGAGTGTTAATAGGGAGAAGGATAATAGTATAGTAGCTGGAGCAGTATTAATTAATAACGTTGTCAGAGACACACATTCTCCTTTCGGACAGGCGGCTGTATTTCCCCAACGCATGACGGTGGTATAGCGGTGGCGGCGACCACCAGGGTGGGCGAGTGAGGGTGGGCCGCCACCTCCTCGTCGCGCCGTAGCGGGGGCCGCGATTGCGAGCCGAGAATCAGTCGCCCCGCCGTATCATATGGTCGCCGCGCGCAACCTGTGACAATTGCCGCCGACGTGCTTGTATACGTATATACATATTATATAATATATACGTATACACGTGTGTTGTGCACGTTGTATATACTGAAGCTGCCGCCTGCGTGTGGCTTTTGACGTTTTGACGGCGGCGTCGCGTAAATTAACACTGTCAACAACCGAAACTTATTAATAACTTTTCGATTTACCCTACTGCCACCGCCACGCAACCATCGATTCGTTCAAAGTCCGGGATTAATAAAGGGGGGAAGGGGGTGCGCGTGCACGTCAAAGGGGGTGCCTGTGACCTTCTCCGGTGCTGCCCCGCATACAGTGTCAGTAAAGGCGTTTGATTTCTGAATCTTTATTGCTATTCTTGTTTTTATCCAAAGCGAGACAAAATTAAGTTTAGCAGTGTTTCGAAACATTTATACTCAGGCGATCATCCTTTAAACAGATACCTACTCGATTTTTTAGCGACCATTAAAAAACATTTTTTATATTCGCTCAAAAATCGTCATCAAACAATAAATATTGTATATTGGTTTTTTTTTTATTTCAAAACCTTTTTTAATTGTATTGACTTTGTTGGTATTTGGTTTGGTATAATTTGTTAAACTAATTTCCATATAGCTGTTGAAATTTTCAGTGGGTTCTTAATTTAATTTGTATTGCAGTCAGTATGGAAAATTTTATTTTATAAACAAAAAAATTTGAAAAAAAAAGTGAAAATTTTTAATGCTTTTTAGCTCTAGAAAATATATATTATATGAAAAATCGATTTTCGTTTTTCGTTTATGCTATTGGTATGTAACAAAACTGTTTCTAAGTTCAATATAATATGTAAAATCTGTGTACAGTTACAAAAAAATGAATTAATTTAGTTAATCTGGTCGAATGTCGACCACTTGGTAATACGAATAGTTACTATTAAGTAACTTTTTACACAAATTTGATCGTTTACGTGAATAACGAATTGCCCATTATATTATTCTGTTACTAAATAATAAAATATGCTAAACATATTGGAAATTACTATTATTGTACATTAAACGAAACTCTACTAAGAATCATTTTTTTTGAAGAAATGTTTTATCGTTTCTTTAAAATTCAACACACCCTTCAAAGAGTATCCCAACCGAGGTGCGAAGTACACACTTTTTTAATCATAAAAGCCTATTAATGTTTCAAAACATGCTAAAATTCATCATTATCATGGATTATATTAAATTATTTAAACACGATCAGTGTAAAATTAGCAATTATTGTTCTCGTATATGCTCCTATTTTGCGCTCCGCTCAGAATGGTTTTATTGAAGAAATAATTGTCAATCGTTTATTTGAAATTCAACACATCGATCGAGAAAAGAGGACGACACGAGTTGGTTCCCTTTTGTCGAATTGGTTCCCGAGTTGTCTACAGGTAACATACGAATTGGTTCCTGCAAGATTTCATGGTAAGTACAACCATGTTAAATTAAATTTTCAAATTATTATGATATATTCAACCAGCAACAATTTCCTTCTCTTATTTAAGAAATATTTTAATAATAAAAAAATAATATTTCTCTATTTATGACTATCAGCAGATTCTGTGCGTGTTTTGGCATTTTTAGCTTCGCTCTGGTCCATCTGTATGCACTCCTAGACTTGTTGTGCTACGTGGGGACATTTTGGTAATGAAAAGCCAAAATCTGTATAAGTCCAAACGTTCAATATTTCCCAATAGTTCTTTTTGGAATCCGTATTTGATTCAATAATTTTATCCGGGAACCAATTCCGCGTTTCCCAGAAAATAAGTATCCAGAAGATCACCCCACCCACGGTGCGAATTATGATGTGCGCAGTTGTTTTCGCGGAGCGTAGGAACAGCAGTGGCGCCGTCGCTGTGTCCGGATTATTAAATTTATACATAACGCATGTGTGTGTGTGTGTGTGTGTGTGTGTGTGTATTATATTATATATCATGTGAATGATAAAATATATATATATATATATATATATATGTACGGGCGCGCGGGTGTGTGTGTGTGTGTGCCAGTCACCGCGTTTTCCCGCGCGCGTGTTCACGGGCAGAACGATCACGTTCCGTCTCTAGAAAGTGGCCCTTTACATTGCGGTTGGGCGCCCCATCAACCGTATCGGACCAATCGACTGCTTCCAATATTATTATCACACTATATTATAATAATAATATCATAGTACTACTACTACTGTACGTGTACATGTGTGTGTGTGTGTGTGTGTGTGTGCATATACCAACCGAACCCTGTACAGTAAGTAGGTATTACACTCGGATAGCACATTCGAACATATTATAATGTAACACTGTACCTCTATGGTACAGGAGTAATAATAATAATAATAATAACAATAATTTTATTATTATTATTATTATTATTATTATTACTTTTTCCGTTTGAATAATAATACACATATGCGTTTGGTGTTGTAGTAGTACATGCATGATATTATAGACACACGATAAATGCACGTCTGTCCACCGGAAATCGATCTTACAATAATGCATATAATATATATTATGCTGTAGACACCAGCTATGTGTTATTGTTTATTATGACTAGTAAGGCCAGAGGTGGATTAAGAGGGGGGGGGTTAGGAACACAAGTCGAAGGGACCCACAAAGTTTCATCTCTTACTTATTTTAGATTTTGAAGAAGCTAGTGTTTTTACAATGATGTTTATTTATTTATTTTTTATTTTTTTTTCTGCGAACAACTTTTCGTATGGGGGGGTTGTTTTTGGCGCAAATTTAATACGCCTCAGATATAGTACAGGTATTCGGGTCAAGGGGATAGATTAGGTCGTCGTCGTTGTCGTCATGAGAAAATCCCGTCGAACGGATATGAATAAACGACGTAAAAAATAACCAGTTTCACCTTTTTTCTTTGTTTTTGAGTCATCTCATATAATATAATATATAAATGACGTATACGGCGTTATATTATATATCGTGTGCGTGTATTTACATACGCGGATGTTATGCAACTATATCGACACTGTGATACTCTATATTATAGGTAATAATATGTTATTATTTATAATGTGTATAACGCGTTGGTCACTCGTCTCCGAGATCCTGCAGCAACCGCCACCGTCGTCGTTTTTACTTATCCCCACCCGCACTGCCACTGTATATACGCTGCAGGACAAGAAGTATGAATTAATTAACACGGTAAAAAATATAAAAATGAAGTAAAAAAAAAAAAAAAAAGCCGAAAGAAGTGTATATTATTATGTACACGCGGAATATGAGAACAGCAATACACACATATTAAATTATTATTATACGCTCTATGGTTTACAATTTACTTAAGAGTATTACTGTACTCACGCGCGTGTATAATATTATTATATAAACAGATACATTTTGTTCGTAGGTATATGTGCATATAAGTGGTACACATAAAGATGGTGTACATGTAGGCTACATATAATACATGTGTATAGGTGTGTACGAAATTCGAATGATTTGACTTTCTATTATATTATATACTATGCCAAACGCGTGTGCAATACGTTTTTTTTTCTCTTCAAGTTCAATTTGATGGAAACCCAATGAAACGAAAAAAAAAAAAAAAACAATGAACGGGCTCCTTCGAATAATTTTTGTTCGAGTGACCGAAATAATGAACGGTTTTATTATACGTATATTATCTGTTCCGGAGCTCTGGTCGGACAAGTAGTTTTTCTTTATACTTATAAAAATAATATGCATGTTATTACAATATGTAGTTGTTTTGTGGCGATACGATGCAGTGCACATCAATAAGTCAATTAATAGTTTTTTTTTTATTTTAGGAATGTTCACCACGGAATTATTATTTATCAATTATCGATTCAGATTAATATAATTTTGCATCGATATGATGTCGATAAACTTTGGATAATTTCTAAGAACATATTATTCTACATTCAATAAAAATTAACTGTACATTTTAAATATCGTTTCCCATAATACTACTATATACCATCAGCCATTGACACCAGCAATAACAAATATAATTAATAGAAAATGCATGAAATAAAATATTAGTATTCTGGTATTATCTTGAAAATCATATTTATTAAGTCTAATGCATAAATTTATATTACACAGAAATCTAGAAATATCAAGTAATGAATTAACATATAATATAATCTAAAAGTGTATTTTATCCTTTTATTTCTTATCTATTAGATTTTAAGATTGAAAATCAAATAAGATTTATGTACATTGTATCATATACATGATTGTTTAATTTTTTGAGTCAGTTTTGAAATAGACATAATTTTTAAATACGAAATACGCTTAATATGGCAATAATTAATTAATATAATAATAGTAATACGCGTAACAACAGTTGGTTGGTCGACACCATGAGTTGGTGACCACTATAAGTAAAATTGCAATGTTTGTGAGCTTCACAAATGTTGTCGAGCTCAATGTCGTAAAATACCTACGTGGTCTATATGTTTTGATGTACATATAAAGAGTATATATTTTTGGTTTTTATCGATTAGATTGTAAATTGTTTCAGGTATACGTATAATTTTACGTTTGATACAGACACAATTTAAATCTTACAAATAACATATTCGGATACATTTTTTTTTTTTTTTTTATCATCATTATCATTTACGCATACTATTACGTATACACTATTATGTTCCTCACTCGACATATAATTTTGGTTAATTACGGGTCACAGACAAAATATTATTGAAGTTGCAGCCAATTACTCGAACCGAGAGGAAGGAAAAAACAAAAAGACAGTTTAGTGATTCATCGAACTGTGCTAGATTATTACGAAGCTAATTGACGGAGTGAGTGATATTCGACATTATCGATTTCCGAGAAGCAGTTCCGTGAGATCGGAAACAATGGATAACCATTAAAACAGGTGTTGTTTTGTTGTAGGAGTCGAAGTAAAAAAATATTAATAATTACTCGTTACTCGGACAGTCGAGCGAATCCGGATTTTTCTATTACTAATTTTTACAAATTAACCATATAACAAGCCATGTTGTTTAAATACATAATAATTATATAACAAACAGCGTATAAATAGAATACTATATCAGTATACATAGTATTGATTACACTTGTTATAATATACTTTGAATGCAACTATACAGTAGCGGAATCATAGTTTTACTTTCTTGATTTTTAATGAAGGAAGTATGGTAATTGAAATGAAAAAATCTTAATTTTGAAAACTTCAAAAGTTATTGTAGCAAATAGGCAAATCACAAAAATGTAATTTAGTGACAATAGGTAATTATTTAAGTTAGTTTTAATATAAGGTATTAATGAGATAGATCTGATATCATGCTCAAACATTATAATGATTTAAATCGAGAAAAATGTCGGTGTGTTCAGCCTTGAAAATTCTATTTTTTAATTTTCCTCTCGAACTATGAAAGCTATATAGTTGGTTGATATCTCATTAAATAGGACTTGTCAAGTAGATACAAAATATGAAATTAAATATATATATATTTTTAAATAACTTTATGATTTATTAGATTTATAAGATTTTCTGAATTGTATCTTTAATAGTTAATTTATAATAGATCTTTTATGTTGTATATCGTAAAAACATATAAAAACACAAAAATCTAAATTTTGAAAACTTCATGTTTGTGGTAAATAGGAAAACGATTACAATGTAAATCGGTAATACGTAATAGATGGATAATTAAATTAAAATATTTCTTATATTATTGTCTATCTATGTTTAAATTTTCAAAAAGTTTGAATCAAAAAATGATGGTTTCCGAGTCTTTTTTGTCAAATTTTGGGTAGTTCTTTCCAAAAAAAATTCAAGAATTCAAAAATTCAAAAAAATGACCTCTTTAAAGTACCAACTAGAGGAAAATCGGGTTTCAAAAATTTACTGATTGAGGCTTTTAGACGAGTAGATCCATATTAAAAAGTGTTTACAGAAAAAAAAAAAAAAAAAATAAACATCATTGTAAAAACACTAGCTTCATTTCGTTCAGAATCTAAAACTAAGTCTAAACATACGCGCTGCGTACACGAATAACGAAGCATAATATGTAGAAGAAACAGGTACGATAAACCACATCCTATGTGATCGATTTCCGGGACACCCGACGATGCGACGACGGCATGCCACGATGTTTTTTCAGACCGCTATCGGATATCTTTTTTGTTCGGTGAATCAAAATTGAATTACCAACAACGTGATCCGTCTGATAGGCGTAGAAAGTGTAAAAAATCAAACAATGAGTTAAATACTGCCATCGATTGGCATGGTGGTCATTGAATTATATACGAAAACAATTTTATTAAATCAAATACATTTTGAAAATCATTATTTTTATTGACATGCAATGGATACTTTATATACTGGTCGTGTCATTACGTTGCATTTTAACAAGTGCAATCATTAGGATTACATTTTAGTATTCTTGTTTTTATCATACTCTTTTGAAAAAACAGATTGTGCACGATTCCAGGGGTTGAATTGTATTTATTTTTAATAATTTAGTCGTCACCTGAATATTATATTATGTCTCTCAGGTTGTGTTTAAATATTTTTGAAAATTCCTCGAATAGCGTGTGCTCATCAACTGAAAACTACGCAGTAAACAACCGTCATCGATTAAAAACCTAAACTAATGTATATGATCAATGAATCAATGATCCAACAGATTTATCTATTCAAATTTTAGGCGACCAAAGTAATGATGTGTTATCGGATAGTGAGGTGCGAATACGCGGATGTGCCGTGTGTATTATCCGTACGATTTATCGCTGTAGCGCTTCGATCCGTAATTAATTATCACCGCCGATACTTTTCGAGACGAGCGCACAGACGTTACGTGAAGGAAAAAACAACGACGAGAAAGCAATATATATCATAAATCTCTTCGAGACACTTCTCGCACGTTGCAGTCCGGCACGGCCGAGGTCTGACTTTTGCTCGCAAATGTATTACACAAAACGCTTCGCGCACACGCACTCACGACACACACACGTAGGTATCTATCGTTTAGGTATGGTATATATCATTGGTTCCCAATCTTTTTTATTCTATTCCCCCCTTGTATATTTTTAAAATTCATATCACCCTTAAAACATAATTTTGATATATTTTTTTTTTTTTTTGACAATACAAATAAATTATTCAAAATAACTATATAAGAACACGTTATACGTTTATACAACTAATGCATTTTTATTTTCATTATTTTACAAAAATTAGATATTAGTTAACCTACTAACTCATAATATTAAACATAATAACATAAAGTATAAATATTAATTAAATAACTGAAGCAGATTTAAAATTAATTTTTTTAACAAAATCAGCAAAAAAAAAAATGCTCATTATTTCTTCATCTCAGAATTCCCCTCTGTGCAGTATCTTAATTCCCCCCTAGGGGGGAATTCCCCACCGGTTGGGAACCACTGGTATATATAGTAAATAATGTACAATTTATTATATTAGGTATACTACTTCGAATCCTATATTATATTGCATCATTCTATTGTGTGCGCAGTGTGCACATACTTTTTGACGTCGTCGTCATTGTAGACTCGATTTATCCCTCGATTTTTCAACCACACACATAATAATATATACCAAACGCGTATAACTCCGGGGCCCATCGCTCACAACTCGACGATATCCATTAAAAGGATTTATTTTCATATTTTATTTTTTCCCCGAACGACTACGGAAACGAGAAACGTTGACTGTACACACGGACAGACGCTCACCAGAACACAGACGTATATGTATTATTTCTTTAAAATTGTTATTTTATTATTATTATTATTATTATTATTTTTTTTTTTTCGTTTTCGCCCTGAGGCATTGTCCTCACGCACACACACACATCATTCGACACGTGAAATATCGTATGTCCTTAGCCCGGTTGGCCATTAATTTACCGCCGAAAAAATATATACTCGTCGACAAGCTCTTATAACGCGCGCGCGCGCGAGTGTGCGCCCGCCCGCTACACACAATGAACACCGGGCCACGCGAGACTGTATAGTTGTTGTACACGGGTTCGCTGGTTATATTATTATGATTATTAATTTTTATTAAATATTCTCCTCTTTTCTTCGCCTTCACGCGCACACATCAGACCCGCCGCGCCCTGCAAGTCGCGGCTTCATTCTCTAATTTGACGGCTGCAATGACTAATGAGCTATTATATTGTAATGTTGTGCTCTCGTGTCTCCTCTCCGAGACGCCCGCACGACGACGACGACGGTCCAACAACTTTATCACAATTGTGTTTTTTGAATGTAATAATAATAATAATAATAATAATAAACTCGCGTACTCGTCTCGTCGTTTAATTTGTCGTCCCGTCTTCTTTTTCGGCAATTCGTCTCTTATAATACTTATACGTGTGTGATTGTGTGTGTACAGTGTATGTATACCTATGGATTTATGACATATATATATATATTATTTTTTTTTGTAGTATGTAACTACATATATTTATAATCATGTACACGCCACTATATTATAATAGAGTCGTCGTCACCAATCCTCCCCCGCAGCGCCACCACGATTTCAATTGTATACCGTGTAATATATATATATATATATGTATATGTAATAGTGTAATACATATTATAAAGGCGTATAGGTAATAGGTATGCGTATTAATATTAATAATGTGTTTTCTTTGTATTCGTACAAAATTTGAAAAACAACATACGATTTGTATAATATGATTTAATTAGAATCTTTAAGAATATTCGTGATATTACTCTGTAGTTATTGTGAATTTTACTCGGACACTTGTAAATCTTTTTAATAGATTACAAGTCGATAAGCACATGCACATCAAGTATTTTTTTAAGAGAATTAAGTTCCAAGCCGTATTGATAACCATTATTTTATTACAATTTGTATTGATACTATATAATAACTGAAATCTAGGTACATATTATTTACTTAGATGTGCAAATAAATAATTATATTAACAAGACGCGTGCTTGCACATCTTCTAGACCTCCTCTTTTAAAACCACTAGAGATTCAACAACGATAGATAGATAACACATCTGCACACACCTTTGAAAAATTAATTATGTAGGATATTCTAGTCAGAACTCAAGGAGCTTAACGTATTACTAGTAGATCTTGATTTCAAAAAAATTGATATTATATGGGTAGTTAAGCACCTAAATCAGTTGGTATATAAAAATGCAATAAATAAAAATTGTGTTTTGCCCCTCAATAATTGTAATTCTATTAAAAATTATATTATATATTGTAAACATGTAGAAATGTGAAAAAGTTATCGATTTATGGTTATTTTTAATCTTTGCAAATCTAATTTTAGTATTTAAGTTTTTTCTAAGTCTGTACTTCTCTTATAAAATATTTTAATGTTTTCATTGCACATTTTTAATTGTATATAAACTCTCGATCTTCATTAAAAGTTTAGCTTACTGAAGATAGATCAATTAAATGTAAAATGCATAATTTTTATGTTTGTTTTTATCAAATACATAATATATGTGTGTGTGTGTGTGTGTGTGTTATTTTTCGTTTCAGACGACCACTCCAACATACCCGTCGGCATTCCAGAATCGAGCAATTGGTGCGGCTATTCCGCATCGTCTTATTCGCCAAATGCCGCACCGCCGCTAGGAGGAGGATACGCCGCTTATCCTGACGCCGCGGGTCCTACAGCCGCGGCAATGGACGCGCCTTCAGCTAGTGAGTTGACCTGTCACATAGTTAATTATTTCATAGCCTTTCTAAGATAATATACTCTTAAAGAGTGTAAACATGCATAGGCATCATAACCAGGGCCGGATTTAGGGCGGGGCCCATGGGGCCTGGGCCCAGGGGCCCCCACAAAATATGTGCATTCACTATTAAGCATTAAATTTCGTTGCAAGTTTTTTAAATACCCTTTTTTTGGAAAATAATTTCACTTATTATTTACCAAAGACCTAACATACATTTTAATTAATTATATACACTTTTGAACATTTATTGATGAAAAAAGTTTTATTTACTGATTTAAAAATACTGTCTAGTATCTAATAAATATATATATATATATATTTTCTTTTTGTTTGTTCCTATCTGTATGTTTTCGTCTATAATAGTGTACCTATAACGGTAAATTCAAATTTTAAGTTTGTTAAAAATAGAAAATTCAGGTCAGGTAAGCAAAATTTTTTTCTTATACTGTTGTTAATAGAGAGCCCTGGGGCCCCCACAACCCTAAATCCGGCCCTGGCTGCTGCACTGTGTGACGACGGTAAATTTCATAAAAAATGTCATTAAATATGATGCACTCACGAATCACCGGTGACTTATTTTTCTTTTGATCTTACCTGAAAAAAAACGAAAACGTTTCAATTAATTAACGAAAATGTAAATATAAGTAGACCAGTATATTGTGAGTAAGCACAACATACAAAACATTCAACTTTTAAAAAAGTGTTTTGAAAATGTTATGAAATCTAACCTGTTGATGTAAAAAATCTTCCAATTTTTTTTTTTTTTTTTTCATTAACAGGTAACGAATTATTCACCGAGCTGATTTCTAAGAACATTTTCCATAAAAACTTGTATGTCGTAGGTTTGATTAAAGATTTTAATGTATAGCTTAATTAATAATATTTTTTATTTTCTGTAAAAAAAATGTGTTTTGTACAAATTCAAAACATTAAACAATTATTAAAATAAAAACAACGTGTTATGACTTTCGATAGTTTTTTTGAGGTCGTTAGAAATGTATATAAATGTATAAATATATAAAATATATATATTAGGATAAAATTTAATACAGTAAATAAAGAATTGAATAACAATACAATATATTAAACAACAGACAATATTACAGAACGTATGTTAGGAAATAAAAATTTAGGTTTATGAAAATACTCGACTTATAAAAAGAAGAGTGACATGAGTTGCGACTGAAACGAGAACGTTTTCAATTAAAAAAAGGGTTTCGAGAAAAAATAAACTTCATTGCAAAACCACTAGAAATACTAGAACCATTTAGAATTTAAAGTATTAAATAATAATAAGTCGAAGGCGTTCGGACTCTTTCGCTGTTGGCAAAATTATTTAAAGCATTGTTGATTTAACAAAAAATTTTCTTATACATTTCAGGAAGAGCTCTGTATATGAGTAAATATTGTTTCTAAGTTCAGACGACCATTTTTATTGAAATTTGCAAACAAATTTCTCACCACTTGTAAGTAATTAATTATTTATACATATTTTAGATTCTGAATGAAGTGAAGAAGCTAGTGTTTTTACAATGATGTTTATTATTATTATTATTTTTTTTTTTATTTTTTATTTTTTTAGATTCTGAACGAAGTGAAGAAGCTTATGATTTTACAATGATGTTTATTTTTTCTTTTTTTTTTCTCTTTCTGTGAACACTTT
>JAIPRM010001867.1:8240-34273 GCA_025469315.1 Stegophylla sp. TES_Ste_2020
CCTTCGTTCAGAATCGTTTTACTGAAGAAATGATTTATCGTTTCTTTAAAATATAATACGCCCGTCAAGAGAATACCACCTGTCGTGCGAAGTACACCCATCGTGCGAAGTATGTCCGCTTTTTAATGTTGATTAATTAACATTAATAGAGAAATACTAAATAACCTCAATTAACACAATTGTATTTGTGGATAAGTAATCCACAAAATTATAATTAAAAATAAGGGATTGACAAGAGATGACAACTATGAAGAGTTTGCTCGAAAAAAAAGTAAAAAAAATGTATGGAAAAATTCAGATGTTTTATTTATTTGATATCACATCACTTTAATGCATCATACAAAAATTCTCATGATAATTTTACAAGAAATGGTGCATACCACAGCTGCAACTTTGAACTTTCTATAAGTAGACAGAGGAATATGTTGAATTTATTTATTCTTGAAACAATACCATATATGTACCTACAAGCAATCGGACTGTAAATGAAACAAACACACGAATGAACGTAACAGGTCACAATAACCATAATCAAGTAGGTAGGCGTAAAATGTCTAACCGAATTAAACATTTCGAACCGAGACCATAATATCTAAAGCGTGAATTGAAAAAAGAAGAGACTATTCACAATTATTCAATCCAAAACATACTTTACATAAATATATAATGGTTAAACACACAAGTACAGTATGGGTATCTTGTGAAAATTAAATGTATACATAAAGCAAAAATAATAACACGAACACAACTCACCTAAGGAGTGATTATCTTTTTTTTAAATCTGAGCTTTCCAAATATTTGTACACACCAATTTCGGAACGTAAAAGTTCGTTGTTTTAAGATTTCGCAATAATATTTTCGGAATAAAAATGTATAAAAAAAAATTAACCGTACGACCACTAAACTATAGTCAGTTACTAAACACTAATACATAGTCAGTTCAACCTTACCACTACGATAAACGCGCACACACGCGCAGGATATCAAAATAAGAAGTTTCTAGAAACATCCAGAACATCATGGAAGAATGAAATATAGACCGTGGAGGGAAAGAAAACACTTTCTATGGACCCATAGACATATTAGATAATGAATTATTATAACAAAAAATAAATAAAAGTTATAATAAATTATTATAAAACTAATCATTGGCTTTATTTAGATTTCTATAGACTTTATGGTTCACTGACGAAAAAGCTATAATTTGAAGGTAAAATAATACAAATTAATATATTTTTTGATAAAATTATCAGCTTGTAAAACTTTTTATTTTCAAAGAGAATACGGATAGAGCGCCTATCTAAGTTCTGTAGAATAAGCTAGAGAACCTATATAATAATATACATAATATATTATAAATGCTCTCTATAATAAGCTGTTAAGCACGGTGCTAAATATATCTAGCCGTGCGAGTGAATATTATTGAGATTACTATATCATGTTCATTGATGGTTATATGCCAGGGCCACGGATTAAGAGATCATACCATAGAATAGCTGATGAAAAATCAAACCCTATACTGTAGATACAAATATCTACATTTAAAACATGGACTAAGATATTAGTGATTTGAAGATATTAACTATCTTTGAATCTAGTATTTCATCATCCATGAACGTCATTGGCCGTAATCATGTCCACGGTTTAAGACACACCTTATATCCTAAACCGTGATCATATCAATTGTTATCAGAGTATTTTATCTTTTATCAATTATTGTAACCCATTGACATGAAACATAAAAAACTTTAATATCAATGATATAACCACAGAGATATCACAGAACCACAGAATTTCTGTGGAAATATTACATATCATAATATATCAGTGACATAAGACATCGCATAGATATAAAAATAAAATAAATTGTAGTGACTGTACATACTACGTGTCTACTTTTATTCAGTGTTATGATCATGAACATGATGAACATGATTATTACGACCTTAGATCGGCTGATGGAATATGATCGAAGATTATTACGTTCTGTGATGTCAGGGCAAAAATATTAGAGGGCATTGAGTTACTCTGCTTATGTATATCAAGGTCAGATACTCAAGTGCAGTGGAGCACCCAAGGGGAGGGGCTTTGGGGCTATAGCTCCATCCAAAATTTTTATTTTAGTTTATGCATTATTAAAAATATCGATTTCTCATAAATAAATTTCAATTTTGCTATTTTTATTTATTTATTTGCTTATATTATTCATGTTCGAAAAAAAAAAATGTAAAGATCCATGTGAAGAATAAAACAGGGCTTGAAACTTATAACGCTTAAATACTTTATTATAAGTACCTAAATAAACACTTTGAAACATAAAAATAAGCAATTAAAATAATATTAACTCCTCCTCGTCTTTAAAAAAACACATATAGTGTTAACTTAAAATAAACAATGATTTTTTAACAAAATGTATGCATGTAAATATATTTTTAGACTACTTAAATTATTAACACAAATTGATTTTTTTTTACAATTCTTCATTAAATCATTAAAATATTTAATACAACTAATTGAAAATAACAAATTTTTTAAAAAATAAGAGCTGGGTAGGTATATTTACTTAAAGGTATTAGAATGATAAGGCAAACAATTTATTTATAATATGTTTTGATACTAATACACAAAAATCTAATTTTGGATCAGAGGACAGTGTTGTCATTAGTAAAAACATGCAAAACAAGTCAGAAAAATCTAGTAAAAAGCATTTATTTCAAAAACCATCGAATTAAAAGCAAAAATAAATCTGTGAATGTTAAAGTGCGTAAATTTAGGAATAACTAACGAATTTCGTCGAACTTCTGACTTTAAACAGGTATAAAAAAAAAAAGTTGACTAACGATTTTTGAGATTTTTTCAGATCGATTAGACATATATGTCAGTGAGATCATATTAAATTTTCAAGTTTTAATATAAAAATCAAAAATTTTATTACATAAAAACTAACAAAAAATGAGAAATTACCGAAATTTTCAAAATGCCGTACTTAACTCAAAATTGATCAAATCTGTTTGAAATTCTTATGAAATATTCTCGTAACTATTTTTAGTGTTTGGTGAAAATTTCAAGTCCCTAGCTGCATTATTTTAGAAGTTATGTCAGAAAGTAATTTTCAATTTTACGGAAATTTCGGTAATTGCGTATTTTGTCAATTTTTCGACAGTTTTCCCCCATTTTTGGAAAAAGTATTGAGAAATTTGAAAAATGACCTCTTTGAAGTACCATCAGGGTACAATTCCGGTTCTATAGAGATACTAATTGAAACTTTCGGACAAGTATTTCTACACGAAAAAGTGTTCAAAGACAGAGAAAAAAGAAAAAAATAATAATAAACATCATTGTAAAATCATAAGCTTCTTCACTTCGTTCAGAATCTAAAATATAACACATGTAGTTGTATGTGATGAGGTTTGTGACAAACTTTGATGACTATTTTGTTGAAAATTATTTTTAGATATAGGGTGCTAACGATTAAGGTCGTCGCGTTCTTTGAGTAATAATTAGATAACAATACAAAAGGATGTACTTCGCACCTCGGAGTATTCTTCGCGCCTTGCAGGGTGGGATACTCTTGTAAGTTATAGGTATGTCTAATTTTAAAGAAAGGATAAACCATTTCTTCAATAAAAAGATGTTGAGTGGAGCTTCACTTCATATAAGGCAATTTTACTTAAAAATTATAAAGTTCATTAATATTACAAAAAAAAATTATTTTTTACTCGGCGAACTTTATGAATCACTATTAACTGAGATAAGTTAAATAGTTAAAAAAAATATATATATAAGAAAAGTGTTGGAAAAAATACACAAGCATTATTTTTTAAATTTTCAAAATTTTCTTATGGCAAAATATTTCTCATATTATTATTGCTTATCTATAATTAAATTTTCATAAATTTTGGATTAAAAAAGTATAGTTTCCGAGTCTATATAATGTCAAATGTTAGGTGTTTTTTCTAAATTTTGAGAAAACTATTGAGAATTTTACTTAGTCAAATATTCTAGTTCAGATATATATCCAGATTTTTTATTGTAATATTGAATTTATTTCTAGAGTAAAATTTAATAAATGTTTTTATTTTTTTCTTTTTTGGGGTACTTAAAATGCTTTTTTACAGATTTTGTTTTTACTTTTTTAAGGATGATACCGTAACGGCTCCCACGAGAGGATAGTTTTCCGTTTCAGCTCCCGGGATTTATCTGTATCGGCTCTCGTATGTTCGCATTGGCTCTCGTCTTTCACTTGGAGGTGGGCCGTATCGCGGCTCCTAGTCAACAACTATTTATCAATTCCACCGGCTATCGACTTCACCGTGTGTTTTGTCAATTCGCTTCGCTCCGAAAACCAAAAATAAATCTCGACTTGTTGTGCAACCAGTGGCGGCGCCAGGGTCGGGCCAGATAGGGCCATGGCCCTACCTGAAAATGCCTGGCCCTACCAGTGGCCCTACCATTTACCTAACCTGAAATCCAATAAATAATAGTCATTTTTCTTAAGCATTAGAGAAATATGGTATTTGGTCAACGAATGTATATCAGATATGCACTATACAATATAATTATTATCTTGTATATATAATTTATTGGTACTGTCACCAATGAAAATAGTAATTCATTATTATTTTATTATTTATATTTTATTGTTTTGTGTTTATATATTTCAGACAGATGTACATAAATGTTATATGTATAATATTTCATATTATATTAATCTTGTAATCATTTAAAATTGTTATATTAAACTTAGTTTCAACTTATATTAATATATTTTATTTATTTGCTCAGTGAAATCTAACTTTTTTGTGGCCCGACCTTATAATTGTTGGCCTTCTGTTGGCCCTACCTACTAAAAAATCCTGGCGCCGCCACTGACTACAGGCCCCTCCCAAAAAAATATCCTGGATATGATGCCACCGGCGTATTTATGCGGATTATAGCCAATGACTCGCCGTTGTCGCGTGACTGCGGATAGGCCGACCGATATGCCGTAAATCTACTCGTTTACTGTTTTGCACCGGTGTGTATATATATACGTTTAACGTTGCGCACAATAATATTGTCGTCGGCGGATAATATACATAATAATATTGTACGGTTAGGAGGCGCGTGTTTTTACCGACGGACTTTTATTTTCCTCCGTAGATAATGCGGCGGCGGCGGCGGCGGCGATCCGCGATGGTGTTTTATACGCATTTTTTTCCGTCGAGTCACCGATGACCACCACTCGGGCGACGACGACGCTTAAACGTTCGCTTTCCCGCGACGATTCGCGCGCGGACCGGCCGAGGAGTCGTGGCGGAAAAAATGGCCGCCCCGCCACCGTCGGACAGCGTAAAATCGAACTGCACACACAGTCCACCGTCACCGGTTTCCCACAAGAACCGATGTACCACGGGGAAAAAAAAAAAACCTGACGGACGTTAACCCCCCGAGACGTCCCACCGCGCGCGCGACACGACGTCCGGAGCAGTAATATAATTCGTGCACATTGTACTCGCGGGTGTCCGCTGTTGTACGCGTTTTCATATTGTTGTTATAATAATATTATTTATCGTTATTATACAGTTCAAAGTAAATGTGTATTGAATTATGCGATTTTTGCAAATATCGTTACGCGCCGTCCTGCGAGCCATTGAACAATTTATTGGTAATAATAATTATTAGACATTGTCACCGACACAAATGTCACTACTCGTCGTATCGCGACGGACACACGCGCAAGTGGTTTTATTGTACATCACGCGTTACCGCTGTGGGGAGAGTGAAAAAAAAAAATGTACAGAAACTGAGTGTTTTGCGGCGGCGGCCGTTTTGTAAGTATTAGTAATAAAAAAAAATATACGCCATTGCGGAGAGCAAAACCGATTATTACTCAGCGGTTGTCTTACACATATACCATCCCGGCGACGGCGACATGATGTCAACGACCATCGACAAATCCGTCTTTACTATATTATTATAACCTTGCTAGAGGTCTCTAATGTGCGCGTTTTCTGCGCTGATAGACCGCGTCGACATTTAACTGATGGGCAAATCGGGGGAATGTGATAAGCTCCTACAAATCATTCGTATTCGTGTTTGATGATAATATCAGTTTCACAAATGATAATCTGTCGGTTTTCCAAACGTATTGGCACGCATCGAATAAAAACGTGACTGAAATGCAAGTGTCTTTGGTATTTACAAAATAAGGACAAGTAAATTGTTTACCATAAAGTCGAGCTTTTGGGGACATCAGTTGAAACTTTTACACTATGGTAAATATCTGGTCCTGACTGATCCTGACTGCACACACGGAGACTGCAGATTTAAAAATGATATAATGATCGCAACAGGTTTTTGTAAAATACAATATATATATATACAATATAACCTTGTCGCGTAATATATCAAATAAACATTATGTGATTTCACTATAATCTATAAGTGATGATTGTATAGGTACTTCAATATTATTTTATCGTTATTTTCTTTAATCAATTAAAAAAAATTTTTTTTTAATGATTATGTTAAATCCGATGCAGTCTTAGAAACTCTATTTTTCGAGTAAAAATATCATTCTTGCAGTTTGGTTTACGTGTCGGCGCACGTTGCTCGCTTAAAAGTAATCGCAATGGCCCCCGATGGTAAAGAATGCACGCGCGTAGTCGTTTTAGTACTAATATAATTTATAATAATAATAATAATAATAATAATAATATTAAATTACAGTTACTCATCAACGTCGGCGGCACAGCTGCAAATCCAAAAACGATCGGTCGCGGACTTCTGGCTAATCGCGCGCTAGTCTTTTACTCCGACGCAACGTTTTGAGAACACAGTTGTATCACAGTTGTATCACTAATTGACGTGCTCACCCGATAATATACACTTTTATCTTGCCAGTATTGATTATTTTTTAAGAAGTGTGGTTACCCGCGTACGCGGATAGCTAGATCCACCGTTCGGCGGCGGCGGTGGCGTGCACACAACAAAATATATGCGAGTATCTTTACACGAGATTTCTATTCTTCCAGGAATTCGTGATGACGTTACCACTTACCACGGTATATAAAACACTGAGGGCATAAGCAATGGCGAAAGTTATAATCTAACACAGCGGCGTGGGTAGGATTTTTATCAACGGGAAAGGCAGAAAAAAAACCAAAAATAGTATGATATTATATAATTTAGCTCGTGAAAATTATATATATTATTATATGGGTATCTATTTTGTCAATAATAAATATATTAGTTCCTTCATGGTCAATAAATATGAAAATAATTCATAGGTATAATTATTACTGTAACGTCTATAACTATAAAATTCTAAATAGGTATCTGGAAGTATATTAAAAGGTACTGACTGATACGTAATTTCTCTCATAAAAACGCGTCGAGTGTAATTTAAATTAAAAACCAAGTAAGATTTTGGTTGAAAAGATCACTATTTAATAAAAAAAATAACTAAGTTCGTCAAAATTCTAACTTTAAACGCTAGTAAAAAATTGATTTGAGTAAAAAAGTTTTGTGATTTTTTGCGTATCGTAATTAATAAATTATATGGGTAAGGTTTTAATAAATTTCAGTTCATATAACATCAAGAATGCTCATAGTATCAAGAATAAAAAAGTCAAGTCACAACAATTTTTCCAAAATTTTGTATTTATGTCAAAAATGATGAATTTTTTTGAAAATGTAATTAAATCGTATATATTTTGTATTATTATATTTTTTATAACTGGTGAAAATGTCAATTTTATAATATTATTTTTTGGGAATAAAATTAAAATATAACTAAAATTGGCTTCATGAAATTTTACTCTATGGCGTTATTTTAAAATTTTCACTCGAATTTTATGTAGTAATTTTTTTATGCTTGAAAAACTATGAAGAATTTCCAAAAATATCTTCTTAAAATTACAAACTATATAAAACTTTTTATCTGTAAAATTGTTACACAAGTAAATTACCCAAAAAGTACATTTACTTAAAAATAAAAATGATGTATATAATTGCAAAATTTAAACATTCTTCACCTTATTCTTATAGAATTCGAAAATTAAATTTTTTTTTTATGGTTGGATCATCATTATAATACGAGTATTTTATTTTGTCCAGTTTAAAATTTGCATTACTCTTGGCGATCTCATTTATCAATCTCATTAATTAATTCTTAATTAAAATCATTTATATAGTTATATGAATATGATACAACTGAATAAAAATTAAAACCAACTGTACGGGTTCAAAAAATATGACTGGTGGGGGGCAATGGCCCCATGGCCAACCCCTTAACTACGACGTCACTGATCTGTCGGGTACTTTGCTAAAATTATGTGAGTGCAGTATGGATTAGAATCCGAGGAACGCGCGTGCGCACTGCATTCTATAATATTCATGTTAACGACGATTATGAATGCATAACAATAGGATTATTGTTTGATCGTATAAATATGACGACAAATAACTAGATCGATGTATACTATAATAATATATTTTTATTTTTTATTCAAACCGTTTTAGGTACCTCCTAATACGTCTTTTGTTTAAAAGTATTACAAATCGGCCGTTATAATATCGAGTTTTTTTGATGATAATAATAATAATATAATCCGAATAAAGTAGACGATTTGCACGCGCATTTACTTCTACGGGAGAGACCGCTGAACTACATTATGTGTTTTCGATAAAAAAAAAAAATCTAATAAATATGTTTGTTGTGATGTGATTGTGTTGACCACAAACATATTGTGTGTATGAATGTAATAGACAAATAGTAGAGAGTACGGGAGAAAAGATGCATTGGCAAATATCATTGCATCTATGTACCGTTGCAGATATTAGTTTAAATATAAAAAATACTGTGTATTAATACGGCAGGTGACATATTATTATTATCGAAAATAATATATCTGTTCGTATTTGATTTCAGTGTTGTGAAATGTACGATACGTTGAAAGCATTGTGAGACCTACTTATATCTAAGACGGTATGAATTTTATTATTATTATTATTTTTGGCTTCCTTTTTTTTTTATTTTGTTATAGCAAAACACGCTTGTACTCCCAAGATCGTTAAAAACGTTTTAGCCCGTCGTTAAGACATGCCTACACACACATAAGCTTGTGGAAAAATTCCCATATAAAATGCTTAATGTCGGTATTAAGTTATTTATTATTATATTTTATTTAACTAATGCAATAAATGATGTAAACACGCACTCAGTTGTGATTAAGTATTCTCTCAATACAGTTAGATTGGTTATTTAACCAGATCAATGACTACGATTTAATTTAATCTTACAAAATGCAATAATTAGAGAAGGTGTCTAGTGTTTAATTGCTGTGTCTATAGTCTGTCTAAATTAATTTGAGATAAATACACCTGTAAGATTTTTATACTTCAAGCAAATATCGTTTAATAATCGATTATCGGTAAATATGTAATATATTAATGAATGGAAAATATTGATTGACACATGAAGACTACTGTTTCTTTTTTTTCTGTCATGCGATTGCTAAACAATCAAATTAATAATCGTCCAGGGGGGTCTATAAACAATAAGTTTCCCGCTGGTTTGCTCGGATAAATGAAACTAATTGTTATAATTATTATTTTTTTTTCATATTATACATCCTAATCCACTTATAATTTGCACCAACGGTGTAATTATTTGTTCTTTTCTTTGGAAACCACATGCGTCGTTCACAATTTTTTGCGGTCCAAAACGAGATTCCCACATGAATTATTGAACGTATATAATTACGCTATAGCCGGTATAAGTTGTAATCGTGCATAAATTTATGTACGCAAAGAAATAGCATATAGTCGGTTAAAACTTTGCTCGTCCTATTTGTACGACCAGATGACAGACATTAACCATCAGTATATAATATATAATAATAATAATAATAATAATAATAACTGATGGTGCAGAAAAACTGCGCAATTTAACGCCACCGCCGCCGCCAATATCTCGTACTTAACTATACTCGAGAGATCATCCCACCGCAACCGAGATCTGATTTAGTAGTCTATCTAATCTCACACATATTCACATACGTAGTACAACATTGCTGTTAGTTTTTATGCTTCTCCGGGAAGAAATAATAACACCCGTTAAGTTTTTGTAATACATACATAACTTCACATTCCTGTTCAATTAAAATGGATACGCTCGTTTACCGTTACTAATTGCTAGAAAATACATTTCAAGTATAGTGGAAGTATTCCTCTCATTTTACACTTAGGTACACAAAAGAAATATTATTATCGATCGAAAAATGTAAGTATTAAATAATTATTTAAAAACATCTCTTGCTCTGAGATCGTGTCGGACAAACGATGCTGGTTCTCACATGAGCAAATTCTGTTTCAGTATATAAATACGTAATATTATGGGTACAACATCCTTCCGTGGCCCATTCAATTTTTTATTGTTTGTGAACCTGTTTTCGTACAGATTATACGTTTGCGAACATCGAGACGTAATTATATAACAGGTAGTGTAAATATATTTTAAATTTTTTATGTCGTTTACGAACCGTCATTAGAAGACAGAAGTTAGCGAGGAATATGAGATCAGACTACACGTCTTTCCTAGATGTAATAGAAAAAATAGTAATTTTAAAATTTAATGTCATTAACTCGTTAGTGATTAATACATAAAACAAATTACTGCAAAATAATATGTTGTTTCCTGTTGTGTGTACATTTTAAGATCGATCGATAAATAATTTTAGTTCAAAAGTGAAAACTGACGAATTCGGATTAATTGGTATAATACATCGCGAAACCTTCTGTGAGAATGAGATGGTACATCAAAAAAAAAAAAAAAAAAAAATGGATTTGTACTAGAATATTATTCAGGACGATCGGTTGCGAAACCGATTTCATTGGCCTTAATTTATCGTTACAATAATAAAGAAAAAAAGAAAAATGTAACATCGGCGGATTGTAGAACAATAAATAACAAATAAATCGAGCCATAGATTCCATAGAATATTCCATAAATGTTCAGTATTTGAAATATTAACGCCAAATTATTAATTAAAATTACGTTTTAATAATTTCTACAAGAAAAATAATTTAATTAAAATTTAAAACGTAATAATTTATGATCGATAAATGTTATTATTATTTTTTTATATAATTGTTCTTATCGCTTGGGTGCTGTAATTATTTAAATAAGATAATTATCAATAAATTAAAGTCTTCCTCCTTGACTCATTAGTTCCGATTTATACTTTTAGCGCACGTCTTGCTGTGTGTACCACCAATCTAAATATTGGTATTATGTGACAAATGGGCAACAAATTATTTTAAAATAAAAAGGGTAAGAACCAAAAAATAATAGGCGCATTCAAATTGGCTCCCAATTTCGGGTAAATATGATATCGACCCTCGAATTGGCTCCCGAATTAATATTTTTTTAACAAGGGATTCTCATAATATAATACTCCGATACTCGTCAACTTTTACTACATCATTTTCACTCAAGTAATTCGGGGCTAGATAAACTATTTAGATATATTATTACAAGATTTCAATACATAAAAATATTAGCCAATAAATATAAGCCACAAAACATAATTTAAATATAATTTATATTATTTATTAATTATTATATTACTAATTAATTTTTAAATATATGTATATAATATTGTAAAGACGCGATTTTTATACAAATCATAATTTTTCAATGCCATTTTTATTAAACTCATAAATGTTTATTTAAACGTCATAATATAAATTTTTTTGTAACAAAGGAATCAGCTAAATAATTTTCTATTTTTTTTTTTTTTTGAATTTTTGAATGATTGTTTAGCTTTAATTTCTTCTCTACTCTTATGAGATTTTCGTACTACATATTTAATCAAATAATTTTGTGTTTAATAACTTTGCGTAATACTTGCATTATGTTTCATGTATAACGCTTAATATAACTATGTAAAATATACGAAAGTGGTATCATAAAGCAAATAAAGTGTTAAAATAATATTGAAAATAAAATTAAACTTATTCGGAGTTGACGGTTGTCCCGAGTGTGACTAACGTTAATAAGAAATAATGTTTAACTCTAAATAATTAATAACATTTTCGTAACCAATTTATATTTGGGGGAAAAATGTAGGGATCCAATTCAACAGTAAATTCGAATGCTCCGAAAATAATAACTGACTTTTAGATATTCCTAGTTGTTTCGTAAAATATATTTTGTGAATAATCAAATATTAAAATCAGAAAATGCTTAGAATTCGACTTTTTAAGTTTAAGGTCATAAAAAATATGATATATGTTTGAAAATTTTCCAAAAATATATAGGTATGTCTAAGATAATATGACTAAACTTCGTGAAATGTGAATGTATTATGTTATAATACAATAAAGGTTTTTTTTATATAAAAAAAATAAATAAAAGGATTTTACACATAATTTTGCAAAATGTCGTATAAAAACATATTATATGCAGAGCGTAGTTATATTATTATCCATTATCGCTTTTATAGGATAACGACGGGGTCCTGTGTACCACCAAAACCCTTCGTTTGAGGTGTGCACGTATGAAAAAAAAAAAAAAAAAAAAAACACGGAAACGCTAGAACGAAACCGAAACGTAACGGGACCCATGCATTGCAACTGGTTTACAACGCGCACCGTGAACCAGACAATTACCCCCCGCGGGCGTCAAAGTTTCACATACGAGAGAACTCACGTCATATTATACTGAAATCGTGGCGAACCGGTTTATTTTTGTTGTCGGTTTGCTTGTGTTACCTCATTCTGTGCTCATCATAAACCGCTCGGCGAGTTCATCTTGAAATAGTACACTAATGCTATTTTTAGACAAACGAGATTAATTCATCTTAAAACGCGGGAAATGTATTTTGTAATCACTTATTAGTAAACCGACAAACCTAATTTCGATTCGAATGTAAGCTTTGTTGTCCATTTTTCCAAGAATCTACTATTTAAATATTCAATAATTAACTTGGAGGAAAGTTGCGAAAATTGAAAAACAATTGTGTTCAGTGAAACATATTATTAGATTCGAAATTGACGATCAAGTGCCTATAGGCCGATCTAGAAGGGAGGGGGTAGCGAAGGGGGTGTTTACTGTATACGGTGTCGTATTGTAAAATATTTGTACTTTTAGCGCGCAATAATATTACGTCTAGGAGCGCATCTCAGACCGGTGGGAAATCGTACGGCCTACATTCGTAAAAATTACCTTTCTTTTCTAGCAGTTATACTAAAGACCCCGGTATATATTTTTATAATCTACATGAACTGAAAAAAATAAATAAAATAATGTGTTTTAGTAATAATATGCAGTATAATATAGTACTAATTTCATACTTTGGCTCTTGTAAAAAAAAAAAAAAAAAAAATGTTTATATCCGACACTGCAAACGTAGGTGTGCGTCAAAAATGTACATCATCCAAAATTCTGAATTGTTTTAAAATACCGTCTAATCCGTGAAGAAAAATACCTAAAACGCGATTCGATCTCGTTTAAATCGCCAATTTCAATATTGTAATAATATGGACATTAGATTTTTTTTTTTTCCAGGACATTTCAAACCTGACTAAAACCTACACGCACGGTGTCGGGATTCACATATTTTAGGCCGACGACGACGACGACGACTAACACACGTGTCAAATGTATGTATAGGTACACACTATGCATGTTCACGATTGCTTTGTGCAACGTGCTAGTGCATGTGTTTGTATGCACGTTGCTATGCAAGCGTGTGTGTGTGTTAATGTGTACTATGCTTTCTATGCGCTATGAATTAGTGATGATTCAACTCATTACTGGAGTATACATACACACCACAGATCCATTGATTTTTTTGAAACGGGCAGCAACAATGGCCACTACACGAATCCGCATTATTATGCCTTTTGGAGATATTCTTGATTATTAATACCAATTGTACGACACAGACGTCGAACTCCGCGGCGGCGGCGGTCAATACGAAAATATTATGTATTTTTATATTTGCGCGACTTCCTGTGCTGCGACTACACACTGTTTCGCTGTGTACATCTGAACCAGAATAAGAACTATATTCCATTTCACACATTCGACGCGTTAAAATATCATAAAGCTACATGTATATATATATATATATAACATAAAGAAAAAGAACTAAGGAAAAAGTGAAATACCGCAAACCACAACAAAGCCAATGACTTTGCTATTCTTATTTTTACTTCCTGAGATGTTCATAATATACGAAGTTGCCCTGCAACACCGCAAAACGGTAAATATTAATAATAATCGTTCATTGATGTTTGTTCCACATGGCGTACCTGGTGTTTGAATTCGTGCGGTTACACATTTTTGATTGTCACCTATTTTAATTCCCAATGAACGTGCCATTCATTTAACCGTAATAATAAAAAAACAATATAGGTATCGAAAATCGGTTCATCTCTGTAGATAACTATATTGTGAAACGAGCACCAATTCTCTGTTTCAAATGATTCGCGTTACGTAACGCATCGTTCAAAATATGATTTTTGTATTAATTTAGTTCATTAAAATATATTTTGTGAATAATTGGTTAACATTAATATTGAAAATTACAGTGTTTACATTTTAGGAAAGAATATTATTCTAATCTACAATAATACCACGAGTAATAGTATAAAAAATACACGCGCATCGTGTATAACATGTTATTAAATTAATAGGTATAATAGATTAATGAGATAATTAATGTACATCCGTCAATGTTGAAATACCGACGTAACATTATGGATTAGCAAACAAATTCTTCAACAATAATAAGGCGTGTCTAGTGGTAAGTGGTACATAAGAAAGCGAAGAATTTTTTCAAACATTTATCATACACAGGTTCACAAACTTAAAAATAACTAATTATCATATATTTTGTTCAAACTTCCAGACGCATTTTTTTTGTTTTTCAATTAAACGGTAGGTAATTTAGATACAAACGTGAAAATTTTATGGACTTCTTATCACACGATTTTTGCCGTATCAATTGTGTTCTTGAAATTCAGTCGGGTTAAAAATACATTAAATTGCGTTTATATTAATATTTTATGAAAAAAACTATAAAGACACAAAATTACAATGCTCGAGGATTTATTAAAATAAATATACAATATTGTCGTGTTGATACTATGAATTAAATATCTTTATTTTATACTTGATGGGAAATTTGAAAAAAAAATGAATTTTCAAACTATTTACTTTGGTATGTATAATATGGTAATAATATGCCCCATAATTTAAATAAATGATTTTTCGATTTTATTTTTAATATAATCTTGGCTTATAATGACCGTATAAAGAATCATTATGATTGTAATTATACATTTTCAGAATGATATTATGAAATAAAATTGTGCCGAGCAAATATGGTAGTACAAATGAATAATAAAAAAAACATATTGTATTCACAGTTATTCGTATACACAATTGATAAAATATTTTGTGAACAATTTAATGATTTCATTATTATGATTATTATTATTTTTTTATTTTAACGCTAAACGATTGTCTTGCATATTGTATTCAAAGAAAATATGCACTCTAAACGGTATACATAGCTATGTGTCCAATTATAATATTTTTCTCCAAACAGTAAAATATTAAATTGTTGCTCCGCCGCGAAGACGAGTGGGAATTAACGGGCTGAAAGTAAATAAAATATATATAATGACGATGGCACATTTTCAACGCTGTAAACATAATATATTATAATGTCAGTTTGATTCCCTGGTGTGCCGTAAGAGCATTTTTAACACTAAATTACTCGTGATTTGGTGTGTGCCGGTGCATTGGTTTTAACGATCGGTTTGGATTATCTTTGTCGGAATATTTTTATTTTTTTTTCTTATTTACTTATTTACTACCTCTGGTACTAGGTCAAGTCGGAAAAACATATACGATCATCGATTTTAAACCGATAATATAGTAATGGTCGGTCGGAAAAAAAAATGCATACGGTTAAGCAATTTTCCCACACCACCAATCGCCTCGGACCACCATCATATTACTATACACTATTATAGAGCCCCAGTGGGATATAGAGGACATCAACGTGGAAAGTGTACCGAAAAACGACGGCGGCGGTGTAATCGAATTCGCATTTGCGCGTACCTATGTGTCATCATTAGCGTGCGTGTATATAATATTATGTGGGTGAACGATGTGGGCAGCAGTTTGTCAACACAGTTAGAAAAAACGCACATTGGCCGTTGTAGGTCAACCGTGTAGCCAGCAGTCCGTTTTACTATTATTTAATATTTATCATTGACGATATCCTAGTGAAATTCAACGATCACTATGAATATTAATGATATAATATAATAAAGATAATAGTATATTATTATAATGATACAAATGATAATTATACACATAAAAAAATTAATTTTAATTTTAGATTCTGAATGAAGTGAAGAAGCTAGTGTTTTTACAATGATGTTTATTTTTTTTTTCTGTGTACAACTTTTCGTATAGTAATACTTGTCCAAAAGTTTCGATCAATAACTTTTTGAAACTGGATTTGCCTCTAGATTGTACTTTAAAGAGATCTTTTTTTTTGAATTTCTCAATTCTTCAAATTTTTTTTTGGAAAAAATTACCCAAAATTTGACAAAAACGACTCGGAAACCATAATTTTTTGATCAGAAAAAAAAAATCATATAAGAAAGATTTTGGCGTAAGAAAATTTTGAAAATGTGAAAAAAAAATTTTGGACATTTTTCTAACATTATTTTTTCTCATTTATTTTTTATATTATTAACTTCCTTCGTTCAGAATCGTTTTATTGAAGAAATGATTTATCGTTTATTTAAAATTAAATACACCCGTCAAGAGAATCCCACCCATCGTGCGAAGTATGTCCAGCTTTTTTTTATTAATTATACCAGTTATATTAAAACCTTGGGAACTCGCCCCGGTAAATGATTGAGGTTCTCATGATTACGGAATACGGACAAATTATCTTCATCAAGTCACAGAAAATGATGTCATTAATATCGTAAGACAACAATGGACAGTAGTGTTAATGCTGATTTTTTGATTTTTTCATCGTTCTCAAATAAATACGAACTATTATTACAATACTATATACTTAAAACAATTATCATAAAACCTAACGATATTTCTGAAAATAGATTTTTTATTTTGTCATATTTTGCTACATTTAGGATTCTCGCATTATTATGAGAATATTTTTTAAATACAAACTAAATATAAGTATTCAATTTATATCGAACAATAACGAGTGACTTAAATATTGTATTAATCATAAATGATGAACACGATATTTTATTAAAACGGTCATACAATATACAAAAGTTAATAATCTAAAACTATCAAATTTTAGTAGTTTTAATTCTATATTTAACGGGAGAAAAATATTAAACATTTACTTTGCATACAAGTATAAAATATATAAACATGATTCGAATTCGCTCTAACTGACGATTAACTGTATTGAGTTGTAAAAAATTCGTAAAACAATTTTTATACTAAATTATAATAACTCAAATGTTTGTTTTTTCTGTTGTATTTTTTCATGACAATATCCAACTACTAATAATTTCCATGTAAAATACTTATTTTATTAATAACAAACTTATGAAAATAATAATCAAACAGTTTGGCAATCGAATGTTGGCACATTATTTAAATTGGTCTTTTAAGTAGATATTATATTGCAATATTTCTCAATTCATTCAATTACATTTTTATACGACTATCATAATACATACTATTTCATCGAATTACAAATTTAAACGTAAATGAACCAAGTCAAAGTTAATATCCATAATGAAATTGAAAAATTCAATACTGAAAACTATTTAGCAAATTAGAATTTTAAACAATTTAATAATTTAGAAATTCAAATTTTAAATCTTCTGAGGTCAGACATTGCAATTTCACTATTTGATTATTATTGGATGCATATAAAATAATAAAACACGAAGCGACGGTAATAATAATTGAAAAACTAATATTCATATAGTGTACTTACAATCTCCGCCTTGCCGTGCCGCTGTCTTATGTGCACTTGCCGTATGGGTATACGCACCCGCTGGATCTCGTTGTTCCACTAATGATCCACACTTAAACGATCAGATTTTTTACACAATTTACGTATATTATTTATAAACACTATATTATACTAGTAAAAAACACGAATTTATTATGCTGCTTCGGATAGCGATTTTATACGAATTAAAAACGATAAAAAATTTTTAAAAATAAAAAAAACTATCGGCCGGTGTACGCGGAAGCGTTAAAATCTCTAAGACCCGGTCGTGTATATTTTATGATCGTAACAGTACTAATGATGACACCCGTGCACGACGCGGCATCGGTCAAGGACTGGTAAACTGCACTGCGTCCAAGATCATTGCCACCGGTTCCTTTTATAACTTATTCCCTACCACCGAGCACGCGCGTTAGACCAGCCGCCACTTGCATTCTGCAGTGTGTGGTTGGTTCGTTTTCCGTCGTCGTCGTCGTCGTCTGTTTCGTTTCTTCTGCGTTCATTTTTTTTATATTTTTTTTTTTATCATTAGTACATCAAGTACTCTTGTACTCGCATTCTTCTCTCGCTGTTATTATTATCTTCATCACCATTATCATAAAATGGATTTGAGTTCTTTTTTTTTCTATCTATGGGCATCAACAATTAATAATACACTTCACATCATTTGTTTCACCCTAGACATGTTTGTTCTCGGAAAAAAAAAATATTCTAAATGATACAATACAATATTATTGTGTAGGTACTTACAGTATAAAAAAAGTAAACTTTTAAGATATCCAAATAGGTACCAAAAAATCGAAAAAAAAATGTTTACTAAAATGGCTACAGTATTTTTTTTCTTTTAATATTTTTAAAAAAATTTGAAAATTTGCAATGGGCATCGATAATTGAAATCTTAATAATTCTACTTTTAAGAACAACAAATAAACAAAACAAAATTAGTTTAAAATGTTTAAGAAACAAAAAAATAAATATTGATAAATATTCCAAAATCAAAGTCTTCAATTAAAATACTCACTGCAATGAATAGCTAGGTCTCATTCGACAGGACTTTTTTATCAACTTTCAGGTTATAGTTTTAGAATTAAAATCCATTAAGCCGCTTAAAAAATAAAACAGTCTGAAAATGATAATTTTCATGAAAATTGCGTTTTTTCACATTTATAAATTAGTAGTACTCGGTCCTGACAACATATTTTAACGACACAAAAATTTTGCTGAAGATAATACTATACATAATATAAGATATAGTATATACAATATTTACTAGGTAATACTATACATAATAATATAAATATTATAAACATTTATTATAATAAATATATTATAACTCTAACTTAGGTTATAAACTGATGTTAAGTATCTATAGAGTCATATATGGTGATTTTATAATGAATTTACTATACAGGTGTTCATTATATAATATGTAGCACGAGAAATAATAAATGTTGTTTTCATGTAAACTAATATATTATATATGTTACGGCTTAAGTTCGAAATGTGACTAATGTGCACATTATCTGGATAATGTGAATATTAGCCATACTATTTGGAATTTTCGGATAAAGTAAATAATTGAAATTCAAAATTATAGTTTGATATTTTAAGTTTGATGTTATGCACTTATATGGCGTTGAACTTTGCTCCATTCCGTAGTTATGTTTCCTTCCATCACTTTACGCGACTACCCTCAAAAAAATGTTAAGTATAAAGTACCATCTAGAGCCGAATTTTGATTCAAAAAGTGGCTGTTCGAGGCTATTCGATTAGTATTTCTATACGCAAAAGTATTTACAGAACGAAAAAAACAGTAAATAAAAAAATAAACACCATTGTAAATTCATATAACCTTACTCGCTAGGCTTACTTACGCAGTAGGTTCCTTTACTTATTACTCATGAAATTGAAATTTTCGAAACGTAATACGCACATTTTTGACATTGTTTTTATAATAAGCTCTTTTTAGTAAAACAATAAAAGAAAGATAAAAAATCTCTAATGCAATAAAGTTCCGAGGGAAATCAGAAAATTTAAGAAAACTTAACGACCAAATCAGTTTTATATCGTTTATATTTCTTTCAGTATTCTTTGGTTGCTACGGATAATGTTTGCGAAGAGTTGGATAACAATTAATTTAATTATTATGACAGTAATCATGGAAACATATTGATTTAAGATCATAATAATATATAAAATATATTATAAAATGTATATCTAATATATAAAAATTTCATGTCACTGTATTTGTGTTCGAACTCTTCCGAAACAGCTCGATCGATTTCGATAAAATATTTTTTTTATATATTTGGTAGAAAATAGGTCTTAAATTGTTTTTTATCCACATACCCCCCTCCCTCTTCATCCATTGTCCAATTGCAATAAATTTTAGTATTTTCGTATGAATGAATCAACGAAGAACGAGGATGTCGATAGTTTGAAATTCATTATTTAAAGTCAAATCGCTGGAGAACTGCGATTGGAGAACCCTTAAATTAGGGTGAGAGGAAGTTCATCGGATTCACAAGTTATATATATATTTATAAATATATAATGGAAGTTTGCTTCATTCCATTAAGATAAATTACAGCGGAAATTTTACTGGAATAGTTGGAATACAAATGTTATACAAATTTACGTCTATTTTTGTTGAAAACAATTACATGATTTCTTCAATGAGTAAATCTTAATATTAGTCGTCATAATATTATAGTATTTTCCTTAATGCCACGAGTGCAAATAAAATAATTAACACTTCTACAAAAATTTAATTTAAAAATAAAATCATCTATAATTTTATTAAAAACTGGAAATACATTTTTTTTAGTTCAATATGTGTCAAAAGAATTCTATATAACCCAATAAAAAATAAAAAATCAATATAGTTGTAGGCTATAATAATTTTACATTAGTCTCTAATGATGTGAATTTTGAAAAACTTGTGACCTTATAATATTCTGCTGTGGCTTTTTGCTCCCGTTAGAAAACTGTTACAAATTCACTGAATGAGAATTTTTATAAGAAATCAAATATAATTTAATGAAAAATATCCTCATTGAATATTGACCACACGCATTACTGTGTTTACATACACACCACAAAAATCCGTACAAATAAAATAAGTGTACTTTGAGAAAAAAAAAAAAATCAAAAACTGATACCACATAATTGTTATGCTTCCGTTCAGGAACTGGAACATTAAACTGGCGATAAGCCCAGACGTTAAAAAAATCTAATGCAATACCGGAAAAAAGTGTTCTCATTCAGAACGATTTAATAAATAAATAAACATCGTATGATTGTTGATGTATTATTAACAAAAATATGGTTTTAATAATTCTTTAGCAATAAATAAAATAATTGATTTTCTGTTTTGACTAATCAAAATCAAAATGTATTTAATTAGTTAACTTTAAAATACATTGCAATGTTTGAAATAAAAAAAGCAATTATTTATTGCTTCTGGTATTCTATAAACAGAAAATTAAGAAGACATGAATTGTAAGAATTAAATTATTAAGTCACGCGACTTTTCGTTATATTTTATTCCAATTTCGGATGATCTTGCGTGCCTCAGATATTGATAAACACCAAGTTTAAGGTTAATTTGCAATGATAACCCTGGTCATTAGATAGAAATTATTTTTTACCAAATGTTTGAACCCAAGATTTTGTCACTAGTTTATCTAAGTAATTTAAACTAGCTATATTACTCAAATCAATTTACGTGTACATTTCCTCTATCTGAAAATAAATAATGATCAGCTCTTTTACAGCTTGTCAATTTGAATTCCATCGTTTGCTTTCATCGTGCATTTTATAAATTTGTCGGTTATGTTTTAGATGTTCTATGCAAATCATAATATGCGATTACGAAGTTTAAATCAACTGATAGACTTGATTTCATATTAGTGATTTGTGTATGGAGCCATGCAAGTGCACGAATAGGTTCAACTCGGTTGAATTTTAAGTGTTTTTTGTCAACCTGAGTGAATTATAAAGGCTCTAACCCTCCTCTCTCTAAATAACTACTAATAAATAGCACAATATAAATTATATCACATTATTTTTATTTCTTTCACTTTTTTTTAATTAATAATTAAATTAAATTAAAGAAGCATACTTTTCACACTTTTATTAAATTATATCCATGGACAATTTCTTGTTTATTAATTATTGTATTACACAAATCACTTTAAATATTAATTATTTTCAAATTTATTAATACATTTAGATTAGACAAAATCATATCATAACAACTTATTCAGTATCATAACACCTCAAATTGGGCCTATGGGTGCATTACTATATTCTATTCGTTCTTCAAGTTCGTCCGCTACATTTTATATCTCCAAATCCTTCACTAATTACATACCTACCTATAAAATTAGCAAATGGTGAGTCTTATAATATTATATTTAGCTAACGGTGACTTACTCTTTACATTATTCTAGTGTTTACAAATTGTTAATATATATATATATATTATTTATCAAGTATTTTTGTTAACAGTACACTGCCATTAAATTGTGTCGAAATATGATAGAATTAATGTAAAATTATTTAGAAATCAAAAATATATTGACTTATAACGATAAAAATAATATAAAACTATAAATCAAAACATGAAGCGTGTGACGTACACAAAACCCTTGAAATAGTTATTTCTACTGGCTGAATTGTTTTCATATACAAATAATTAATTTATACAAGGAAAAAGTTTATAATAATACAATATCGTATTGTTAAATTTTATGTGATAAACTTAAATTATGAATAATATACACAAACTTTAACCATTTCCCACACGTATTTTCATTTGGTCTTTACAGTAATATAAAAAAAAAAAAGCTCGATTGTCATGTAATTATAACAATTTAAAAAAGAACAATTATATGAAAATATGTTAAATTAAGAAGTCGGTGTTAAGAATACATAGTTGATAACTATGTAGAATTATAGCAGGCGGGAAGCGAAATTTTAAAACGTGTCATGGCATTTTTAACCTTCCACCATGTATCCCCGTATCGAAATAGTATCGCCACCATAGATAATAAAATAGATTATCGATGATCACCACAATGTAATTACTTTTCTATAATGTCACCCATGGAGTGATAATTACTCAATGATATAATCCCATATCAATTTGCATTTATTTTGTTTAATACATTACTTTACTATATAATATAGACATTAATACATTATATTAGTAGTCACAGAGTAATAATAATGGTAGTATAATGTCTATGAATTAATAATGGTTTAAAAAAGACAGTATCATTGAACTCAATATGATAATAATGACCAACAAGATAATATCATTTAGAATTCAATGGGTTTAATAATTATTTTACTTTAACCACCGATATCAATGTGAAATATTACTTATCTATCATATAAGTTTCACTTATATGAGCTAAAAATAGTAAAATATGCACGAAAAAAATATAGAATATGCAAAAAAATATTCAAAATTTCAATAAAAAAAAATTTGATATTAATTAAATATTTACATATGCACACAAACAAATGTCAAATACACAAAAATAATTTTATAAACTTTAAATTACATTGAAATATAAGTTTGGAAAGAAAAAAACTCTATTTTTAGAAATTATTAATTATTATATTATTATTATTTATAGTTAATTAATAATTAGTAATATTTTTATATAATACATGTGTTACATTAAAATATTATGTTGTGATATCAATATTTTTTATGATACTATGCCTAGTGATATTGGATTACACCACGGTTTTAGATATTTCGATACGAGGATACATGGTGGGAGGTTAAAAATGCCATGACACGTTTTAAAATTTCGCAGGCGGGAATAGTGATTTATGAAATTATCTTTGGCTATCAATAATTTTGCAAAATATTAAAAATTTCATGAAACTCAGTTTAAATATAATGTGTATAATTCATTTGAGTTCTGTATTGCGAGCATAATGTACTGAATTACTGGAATTCCGGCAAACAAACTCAAGGTGTTTGTCATGTTGAATGTAAAAAATACGATTTTATTACAAAAGTCAAAACAGAATGACATAAAAAAAAAACTATAATTATTAGTAAATGGAAGAAGACACTCGGTCTAATGTTTCGGAACTCAAAAATGCATTATTACATAAACATTGATCGTTACAGATAATTACAATCTAGTCGAGCCCATCGACCGTTCTAAGACATTAAACAAGTTTATTATCATTATTTCACCGGTTGGGCAACGACCTCTTCAAAACACTTTAAGCTTAACTTCAAAATTTCTTTGATTCAGTGTATTTTTGAACGTTTTTTTTTCTCTTGTACTCCGCCGAGTAAATTAAATTACGATATGTGAAATATCATTATTATCGTGAATTTAACAACATAAATAGTTTAATTAATGAATAATTAACATGTATAGTTTAATTAAACGTTAAGTGATTAAAATAATTAAATTATTTTTCTTATTTACTATATCGCAAGTAACCATACTGGTTTTATATAGGGTATGAGAAAATATTTAATTTGATGGTGTAGTAATTTTTATAAGTTTACACCGTATACAAATGTTTGACATTATCTATATATAGTCCAAATTACAACTAACTCCTTATGCTATTTATTTCATATAAATATGATATTCATACATATATATACACACACGCAATATACCTATAAAACTGTTCTCAAGAGTTCATTGTACCTACCGAATATCAACAGTTTAATAATAATAACTACCTATTACAATAAAATCGAAATAAACTAACAGTTATATAAAAAACATTGTAAATTCAAAATTAGTAACAAAAAGATGAAAACGAAAAATGAAATGAAATTTTAATTATCTATTCATACTGCATGGACATATTTGTTGCGTTTCTTATATTAATGACTGTACGTAAGATAATCAATCATTATCAACAGACCATAAAAATATAATATTAATATATAATAAAGATCATTATTCATTAGCAATAACATCTATTGTATATAGATGGATCCGACATTTAACAGTGACCACTTTGACGGGTTTAGCGTAATTTAAATATTTGACAGGGTACAACGTACATATTGTGGTGAACCTTTTATTATGTCGAATAAAATAATGATTGAAAATTCAATTTTACGCATATTACGTCAACGTGCAGAGACGTCGCAAGTTTCGGGTAATAATAATAATCTCTGTGTACGGAAAAAACGGGACTACTCTTGTGTACTTATTAAATTTGATAATTGGATAAAATACGTGTGGGTACAAACTGTACGACGGCAACAATGTATAAAAACGAAAATTATACCAATAACAAAAAAAAAAAAAAAAAATCAGGACGTCCTTTTGTACAGATTTCAATCATTATTTTTGTATGAAATTGTTAAGACACGTAACGTGAGCATTGATAAGTCCTTGCCGGTGTTTGGCTAGTTCGTACAACTACATAAAATCATCTTCTGGCTTTGACGAGCAACAAGTTGATGGAAATTTCAAAATTACAAAACGCCCCTGATGTGCGGCCAAAACATCGTTAACACGACGTGACGGTGAAATAGCATATAGTGACACCCAGTACGTAAACATACATCAATTTAAACCAGTGGTTCCCAACCGGTAGGGAATTCCCCCTGGGGGAGAATTAAGATACTGCACAGAGGAGAATTCTGAGATGAAGAAATAATGAGAATTTTTTTTGGTAATTTTGTTAAAAAAAATTTATCTTAAATCTGCTTCAGTTATTTAATCAATATTTACACTTTATGTTTTTATTTTTGTTTTCATATTTAATAATTTGTTATTATGTTTAATATTATGAGTTAGTAGGTTAACTAATATCTAATTTTTGTAAAATAATGAAAATAAAAAGCCGGACATACTTCGCACGATGGGTGTACTTCGCACGACGGCTCTTGACGGGCGTATTAAATTTTAAAGAAATGATAAATCATTTCTTCAGTAAAACGATTCTGAACGAAGGAAGTTAATAATATAAGAAAAAAAAAAAAATTCAAAAAATGTCCAA
>JAIPRM010001868.1:0-34271 GCA_025469315.1 Stegophylla sp. TES_Ste_2020
AAAATTTTTTTTTTCTTATATTATTAACTTCCTTCGTTCAGAATCGTTTTACTGAAGAAATGATTTATCGTTTCTTTAAAATTTAATACGCCCGTCAAGAGAATACCACCCGTCATGCGAAGTACACTTATCGTGCGAAGTATGTCCGGCTTTTTTCATTCAAAACCCCATAAAATATTTTATTCATAATCTGGTATTTTTTATCATATATATATATTGTACGAATTGATCATTTACGCAAATTAAATTAAATTAAATTAAATTACAATTATTCAGTACGTTTAAAATAATTATTGTAAAATGTACTGAATGTAAAAATGACAATTAATAATTATTGTGTGTTAACTGAAGATCCACTTAAAATTGTTTCGTCGAAGAAATGCTTTTTATTTCTTTAAAATTCAACACATCCAACAAGTGCATCTCCCTTAAGGAGCGAAAAATATCATTAATGTGTAGGATGTCAGGCTAATTTTACAACTACACGGTTTAGTTAATGAAAAAGAAAAAACTCAAATTTATTTTATTTTTCCATTATATATAAACAGATAACTACAAGTGTCTATTCATTCAACCATTCATAGACGAAGATACAAACATTTTAAGGGGAAATACAAGCAAAGAGTTGTATTGAGTAAAACTACTTACCTATGAAAATAAAATGTCAATCAGTTATATTTAAATCGTTTATAATATTATAATGTTGATCGCATGTTATCTGCTGTTACGTCCAGACGAGCGGCCAAAAGAGGTTAGATTACTGGTGTCACAGGGAAATGTATGTAGGTTATAATAGTTAATTTCTATAAATAATAGTGATTAATGGTTAAATTTTTATATTTATAAAAAGTGATGTAAGTAGGTAAGATACTTGTATTGATTGTATTTCAAAATATATCAGCTATACGCCACTGCATATTATACAGTGTTTTATTTACAAAATTTTCAAAATTGTCGTTTGCCCACTGGAACAGTGATTTATTACTACCGCGTTTTCGACTTAACAATTGCATTTCGTTTATTATATTTTAATTTAGACGAACGAATATTAATTAATGTTATCTCGACCGAACTCTATCGACGACGTGACGTTATGTTCATTACTATTATTGATAATATTCGATTGTATTTTTGAATATTTTTTTACAAAACTACCGGATCCCGAACGGGTACATAAAATACGTTTATGCAAATGCAGTGAAATATTACTGTTAATTACTATTAAACGTTTTAAATGCATTTCAACCGAATTCGCGGACAAGGACTCGAAGGACGATTTTTATTATTTTTATTACGTTCATGCGCATCGTCGTCGTCGTCGTCGTCGTCGGGTAGACGATAATATTATTTATGACGATTATTATTGATTGGCGGCGCAACACCTATAGGGTACAAAATGATGCCCGATGAACGTTCCAAGGAGTAATGAAACGGGATGGTGGCACGATCCGAGATATTCAAAGAGAATATAAATGAAAAAAATAAATAAAAAATGTATAATTTCATTGTAGAACAACGTACACAATGTACGTTTTTACGTTTTCATTTTTCTAAAACTATTTAACTAGTGTATACCTGCGCGCGTAAGATGCCGCAGAGAGAATTGTTGTTCCGAAACGATAACGATAACGACACAAAAACAACAATAGTAATAGATATAAAAAAAAAAAAAATTAAAAACCAGCTCGAAAATGTTTTGTTCGTAATATTATAACACCGACGCAAGTAAACATTAATACGTTTTTGTTGTGTGTGTGTGTGTGTGTGTGTTACAGCGCAATGAATTGTTTTCGCAGACCCTTGTCACAAAATACCCACCAAGAGATACGCGAGAGCGTGCATTATATTGTGAACAACAAACAACGATAATAATAATAATAATTTACTTTGTTATCATTATTGTCGTTAAACGTTGCGCGTACCGCGATGGCCGCGTGTGTGGTGCCGGAGTAAGTCGACTCATGAATGCAGATTCTAATACGAATAAAAAATATATATATATATTGTACACTCTCATCTTGCCCGTCGCCGAAGCGAGTTCATCTGAATTCGTAAATAAATATAAGTGTATCATCACGTGACTAAACAACGAAACTGTAATATTACAACATCAATTCAGCAATTTAAATCACCTACGGCGCTAACTAATTTAATGAACATTTCTTACGTCTTATTATTATTATTGTGTACGCGATGCTTAATTAAAATCTTCCCTTCCTCGGTGGGGTTACAGCAAACAGTAGACGTCGCGAGACTTAAAACAATTACGATTTGTAGAGACCGCGGAATCGCGTGTACATTCGAATAACATCATGACGTGCATTTAATGTTATTGGCAACTAGACATACATTTTAGAAGGTGCTAAAACGTGATATCGTCTCAGCGACCTGTGAGGAGGTTCTTTACCTCAGACTCTCCGAAATAATTCTCATCTTTGTCTTTTTTTAAATATGTTTATAATATGTATAAGGTATCTTAAAACTGTTATTAATTATTTTCATGTTATTTATTTGATTTCATTTTTCAAATCGCAACATTATCGATTAATGACGTATCAAAAATCAAATTATTATATTTATATAAATAATTATAAAAATCAAATCAAATTATCGTTACGTTGTTATTGTGCAGTAACTGAACATCTGGCTCAGAATCGTTTTATTGAAGAAATGATTTATCGTTTCTTTAAAATTCAATACGCCCACCAAGAATATCGCACCCGAAGAGCGTAGTTTATCCGGCCTATTTAGTTACTGAATTAATTGAAGACAATGAATTTTATTTTATGAAAATAATTTTTTGTATAGAAATACGTGTTCAAAAATTTTATATACTTTTATTTTATATCAGAAATTGTATCCCGGTGGTATTTTTAAAAAGGTCGATTTTCCAAAAACAAGAAAAACTGCCAAAAAATTGAGTATAAACACAAAAATTGATTTAACGAGATTTTCATGATTTTGATTTTAGTAATTGCGCAATAACTCAAAATTGTATAGGACTCGAAATTTAAAATTTGTACTGTTTTTGCTTTCAATTTATAATTTATCAAACTAAATCTTTCCTATATTTTGTAAAACCATTTTCAAAAATAGCGGAAAATACTCAGCACTATGGGTAATCCTTGCTTCTCGAGTGGCATACTCTTGGTGGGTGTGCATTTTAAAGAAATGATAAATAATTTCTTCAATCAAACGATTCTAAGCTGAGCTTTAGTTAATTTAAGACAACAATAATTGTGCTTAAAAATAATCATTACATGTTTAAATTCTATCCAAAATTCGTCTATGACAAATTACTGTTGAAACTTTAAAGATTTAAGCAATAATGCTTTAGGAATAAGTAATATCAGTATAATCTGTATACATTTTAATATTCTAGAAAATTATTACTAAAATCAATTTCATGGAAATCTAGTTTACGGCTCATTTTGTCATTTTCACTGAAAATTTTCGGCAGTTTTTCCTTGATTTTGGAAAATGTATTAAGAATTTCGAAAAATGACCAAAAGAACCATTTAGGATGCGATTTCTTATCTAAGAAAGTATTGTATGAAAAGCTTTGGACAAGTATTTCTATACGAAAAAACGATACTAGAAATAAACATTATTGTAAAAGCACTAACCTCTTCTAGAATGTAAAATATTATTTAAAAATTCTGAAAATAGGGCCACGGACGCCGTTGGTGATTATTGATTAATAAAATACAATGTGTGTTTCGATCACAATGCGTCTTTTATCTAGAACTAGAGTGTTTGTTGGCATTTAAAATTTTAGCGCGCCCCGTAAATTCACGAATTATTTAATGAAAACTACTAATAATATTGATGCAACACTATATTTCCGGGAACCAGAACCACCCCTCCTCACCCCATTTATAAATCCGGCCCTGGGCGTATAACCGAAGTAACTGATAAACTGGTTAATACAACTATTTGTTTTAATTTATTACGGCGGACAATACAACAGACGAAAACCACAGCAGACCACCATCTTCGCGTTCGTAACAATCATAATTTTCGTTATCCCCGGTCGCATCAAACACTTTTAATCGAATGTGTACGTAGGTGTACACCGACTATATCGGGGGTTCGTTTATATTAAAAGCTCTCCACGTACCTTTAAAACAAACACACCACCGTTATCGTCGACGTCAAATATTAATGACTAAGCTAACGTTTATTTATTTTTCTCGATTGCTAGGGGGAATTTTAATTTTAGTTCATTTAAATCGGGGGGGGGGGGGGAAACATTATAACGATGAAAAATCGAGTCGCGCGCACGCACACACACACACACACACAATCAGTATTTGAAATTAAATTTGTTTCAATCTCGTTAAAATTGTTCCAATTATAATAAAACTTACAATCAAAAAGTGTACAGCTGCTGCAGTACAAAGGTAAACCGCGAAGAGAGAAAACGATCAATTTTATTGATTAGCTTCATTATATATCGATTATGATAATTAATAGTTTAAAACACACTCTAATGAGTTCCTCCTAGTGTCCCTACATTCAAGCGGTGCGTATACACTTATAAACGTTTTGGAAAATAAACCCGGAAAGGATGAATTTATTTAAATAACCCACCAAGAAGTGATGGGAATTTAAGAGTTTGGGTCGAACGAATTGTGGCAAACGAGGAAACGAAACTTTCGCATGTTGTTAAACCATCTGTGGTGAGTACACGGTGTAGTACAAGGATACTACGTAGGCGCAAATTTTGTATAATTTCTGTGGGAAGGGGGGGGGGCTGAGTTTTAAGTGCTCGTTGCATCTACACATACTTTAATTATTAATTCAAGAAAAAAAAATCTTTAGTTACATACCTACTACTAAAACTAAAATATTTTTTCAAACGAGAAAAAATTCTTTATAAATACTTAAAATGATTAACAAATATTAATTATTATACATTATTTTTTCCAATTTGAAAAATACCGAATTTAAGATGATCACTAGAAAAAAATGCCAGTATTTTGATAGAAATGAACTTTACTGCAATAACACATTAATAATACATAAGTATGAATAAATAATAAATAAATAAATGAATACATGAGTAACATATATTTTTATAATTAAAAAAAAAAAAAAAACACAAACCAATAATAAAAATCGACATAATTAGTAAAACATAGTCGTCTCAAAAATCCGCAATACTTAGTGCACAAACGATACACATTAACAATTGCGTTTACGTTCGAATGGTTCGAATTAAGTCAACTGATAATTTAACAGCGAAGCTCGTAAAATTATGTAAATGTTATTTTTGGCACAAAATATCCGTTTAATTCGTTTAAAACTCGAAAGTTTTTCGTAAGGTAAAATTTTTCAGAATTAATTATACAATTGCATAAAGTATGTATAAAATGATAATTATTCAAATCTTTTTATTTTAAAAGGACTTTTTGGCAAGGGGAAGCTAAATACCGTTACTTTTATAGTTTATTTTTTTTTTTTTGGTCGGTCTTGTTCTGTCACCATATTTTCAACACATTATTAATTTGTCGAATCACTAACGGCGTAGAAATACGCGTTTCAGTACGTCATCAGTCATCACCATTTTTACGAAAGCTTAAAACGGTATTTTACTTCACGCTCAAAAACGAATCGTTTGGTAACTATACGAATAGAGTTTATCTCTCGCGCACGTGCTTATCACCGTCTATAATTCGGAGAGTAAAATAAAATCTCATTCTCCTTTAAAACCTTTCACGTTTCATTGTAAATTATTTAAATGGTACAACGAATTTTCGAAATGGACAGACCGAAAATCGTTTACAACAAATCAATCAACACTCAGAACTGGGTACAATTCTTAAACAATTGAATGTATAAATTAAAATTCGAAGTATTAATATATTGAAAATTAAATTAAATTCAAAATTCCAATTCCAATGATTTTAAAATCCAAAATTCATCATCTCAAAAAATTGTCTACTGTAATGGGTTTAAACAATTTCAACTATCTATAAAAGGTTTAATCATTTTAATCAATTCAATTTTGTATTATCTATATTTATTTTCTTTAAATGAACTGTCGAACAATTTTTCCAAGCGAGTGTTTCAGTTTTTCATGTATCAAATTTATTATAAGTGTTTATAATGTATATTTTTTACACAATATGATTAAAATGCTACTAAAACTGGTTAGAAACCACCTGATAACTTCTGATAAACAACTTGATATCTTTTTTATAAATTGATAAATAAAGACTTTACTCAAAAGTCAAATTATTACAAGGGTTTATCAAAATCAAATCAAAACTCTTTGTAAAATGTTTTCAATATCAAAATTTCATTTTAATTGATTTTGAATTTTGAAATTCCAAAGAAAATGCCCTACTCTGATAACACTTTTAGATTGCTTATTTTCGTAAAAATAAAATAAAACAAGTACGATATAAGATTCAATGAGGAATACAAATACAAACATCAATGAACACGTTTAAACCATTTATCGTTTGACATTTTTATGTAATATACCCGCGTATAAACGCTATTTAAATATGCGTGTTCCCAAAACAGGAAATAAAATAACTTTTTACGTTTTCTTGATTTCGTCATGATTGCAAAGTGTTTAAAACATTTGCTTGACTTGTTTTAAACGAGTTTTATAATTTTAAACATTTTCAGCAAAATAATGTTAAAAACAAGACATTATAAAAAACAAAAACTTAAGCTTAAAAAACAGTAATATATATTGCCTATCCATACATAGAAGAAATACATCTTTGGATAAAGAGGAGATAAAATTTTATTTCAACTGTAATTTATTTAAACTACCCAATTTATTATTTAATGTTAAATCGTTTTATATAATATTTTTACATTTTTACATTATACAAGTACAGTAAAATATTTACATTTTCCCTCGAGCTTTATTTGAATAAAAAAAAAAAAAACGGCTTGAAAAAAAAACATACGTTTTAAACGAATAGATAAAACGATATTACAGTTTTGTATTTTTTTTTTTTTTTTTTTGTTCAACCCTTAATTCAGAATTTTAAAACGAGCCGAATGGCTAAACAAAGGACTGTATATTACATTTGCATAATAATTTGAACGTAATGTGTTTAGCGAGAGGTGTGACAAAGGAGAGTGAGACGTGGGACATTATTACAACTCTATCGTCGACAGCACAGCGCGAAATAATTATTATCATTCGGCAACAATGCACAATCAAATCGGTACACAAGGCAGTATAGCGTTATTATGAGTCTAGGGCTAGGGACTTATAGCTCTAAAAAAAAACTTAAAACATCCATGTATTTATACTCTTAAAAAAATATGCAAAAATGCTGAAATATTTTTTTTTAAAACATAAATTTTACTGTAAAAACTCAAAATATTTAAAAATTGTATTGTATAATATATTTTAAAATGCATTATAAATTCTTCTTCTATTATTTATGAAACTTTATTATTTTTAAGCTTACATTTAAACAAAAAAAAAAAAAAATAACAAATAATATTCAATCTCTTCAAGTATTCAGTAAAAAATTTTTCGATACCAAGAAAATTCAAATAAAATATTGAAAAATATGTGAAATATACACTTAAAATTCAAAATATGAACTTATATCGAAAAAAAATCTAAATATGTAAAGTATGCAAATTAAAGAGAACTGCATGCAATTCCTGGTGTTACGAAACGCATTTCTATATTACTTAGTTATGTTTTGAATGATTTTCGAAAAACATAGTAACTCCTATAAGTTCCTAGCCCTAATTATGACCAATCCATTGAGTGGTATTGTTCGTTATAATAACAGTAGGTATAGACACTGTTTTTTGGTGTAAATACATATCACTAGACTATGAAATAGTATAAGGGTTTATTTATTTTTATTCATATTTTCTATGAAGCGCAATTAATATTGCGATACACATAATTATTTCTAATTCAATGGGATTTTTTTATATACCGCCCACAAACACGCATCAAAATAATAATTCATCGATTCGAACGGATTTTTTTCCCCTAACAGTTGGAACACTAATACAAAAAAGCTATGCTACGTTTATAAAATATGTACAAATAAAAAGCAGGACATAATTCACGCGCTGTGGGCATTCTCAGTTTCTAGGGCGAGATACTGATTACTCTTGATGGATGCGTTAAATTTTAAATAAATGATAAATTATTTCTCCGAAAAACAATTCTGAGTGGAGCTTCAGTGAATCACACACACACAACAACATTGTCGGATATTTATATTGAGTGTGTTTAGAAATTTAATGTCAGGATACTTCAATACCATTCAATTACACCAGAGAATTTTTTTTTTTTTTAAACAAATTTGTAGTATAATTAGATATACAACCTTTTTTCTTAGAATTGGTGTATTTAATTTAAATAAGATCGATTTAACACTAGAATTAATTTCTTAGATAATTATTTTCAGTAATTTAGAACTTTCCATTTTTTGTGTTTTCTTTATTAATTCATCGACAGAATGCATTACTAGGTTAAAATGTGCTTCTCAAAGTCCCTATACAAAATAATATATAATATGAAGGTAAGCAGATTTTCAAAAAAGTCAGAACTTTAACATTAATGATCTAATAATATAATACTTTGTTTTGATTACCTACAAATATTTAGTAATCATTATTTAAATTATAATAATAATTTTAATGAATTTGTAATTTGTGTAACAGATTACTTTAGAGAATAAAGTATACCAGTTAAATATAATAATATATTATACTTTCTTATATTTCCTTATGCAAGATTCTTAATTTTACCTGGACCATTAATATGTTGTAAATCAGTCTATGCACACTGCGTGTGGTATTAAATTATAAACGATGTGTAACGTATAGGGGTGAATCAAAAACTCATTCTCACTATAACGCCAACGACCCTTTGGAACAGCTAATAATAAAGGCGTTTGATGAAAAACAAAAAAAATTTAATAATAAATACACAGGTATTCATTTGTGTTGCGTGTATGTGTGATTTAAAATTCAATATAATGTATTATCAATAAAGAATATTATTCCAAATCCAACGAGTGGGGTAGAAACATAAAAAAAAAAAAAAATTAAAAAGTAATAATAATGATAAAAACGAAAAAAAAAACAGTACGAGTCTTGCGGCACCACGGCTTAGTGTATTATACATTTATATTTATACATATATATATATATATATATATGTATATACATAATGTATTGTTGTGCGAAACGCCGAAAAGCGAATGTTTATACAGCTAATGTAGTTTGTTTTAAAATTGCATGTTTTTCGTTCGGATGTTTTCGAAAGCATTTCAGTACGCGTTCTACTACACTAACACTAACACTATATGTATAACAATAACTACGCTTCGACATAACAATATATACAATATAAATTATAATAATATCATAACTATATAAATTTATATAGTTCAGCGTGCATCTGAAATGACCTTGTCTCGACATAACAATTACTATATTACATTGATTTTGGCGGGATAGCACACACACACACACACACACACACACACATTGCTGGGAAACACATAATAATATTATCATCGTATATTCGTTGAAAACATAATATCGCGTTACATCGGAGTGAAAAGAAAAAAAAAAAAAACAAAAAATTAAATAATATTGTTCAACCCGCGTACGTAGTGTTAAAATTAGGTCGTGCACTGTCCGTCGTAATGGACAGTGTTTTATATTCGTAATAAGCCTTGACATGGAAATTTACTCGGATCGTTTTTTTTTTGTTTTTTTTTTTTCATCCGCAATAGAACTCCGTGTGGTTTGCAAAAGATTAGCATCCATTAACAAAACTCTGTCCGAAAACAATTATTATTATTATAAATTATAATAATACCTTATATGTACCTGTATATTATATAATTATTCGTGTACTTTGTGCTTATAGTTATTATAATAAATATATATATAAATATACCTAATATGTTTATACATAAAATCGTATTATATTATCGTTTGGAACATTTTTTTATTTTTTTTTTTTTTGATTTATCACGTACCTGCTGCGCGCATCAAACCGCGTTTTCGCTCGAACTAATACGCTTATACCACGCGTTTTAATAATACGGTATTTGTGTTTTATGTTTTGTCGTATATGACGTATAGGAAAAACGCGTTATTGTCACAACGCGTTTTACACAGCGGTTTATTACATAAATAACGCCGTATAATAAATTGTAATAATAAATCGCATGGACGTGCGCGCGCGGGAGAATATTATGCACGTGTATACGTATATTTGTGTGTATTGCACGACATTGTACACGGTATGTATATATATATATATATACACGCTTAGAGCTTTATAACCACAAAGGTTAGAGAATTGATGGTTTAGACCATTGGTGGTGGTAAAGGTTTAATGAAATATTTTATACGCCTATGTGCCACTGAAAGTCGCGGAGTCGTAAAGAGGAAAACGCTAATTTTGGTTTTCACCTTCATCGATTTGAGATAGACTCTATAATACAGGTTAGCCTAATGACCTGTGTCGATTTCATTAAAATTTTCATTTTCAGAACGAGTTCACGCGACTGGTTAATTATATTTTGGAGTAAACGGCAATAATTTATCTCCGAGTCCAATAACGTTATGTTGAAAAAAATAGAAAACGTAGATTAAAAGACGTAGGGGCAGAAAAAATGATCTAATATAATAATAATATTATGACACTTATAATGTTAAGAATATAAATTGAAAATTATAAAAGCAAATACTAAAAAAAAATAATAGACCCGACTAGAACGGTTAACGTTTACAAATGATTGATGGGCCGCGTCAGTATTTGTAATTTAAACTTCCACGTGAAAAAATAAAATAAATGTATGTAAAGAATAATATTGTATATAAGTTTAAAATTCAAAATTTGAAAAGTTTAATAATAATTATTTGGTACAGGTATCAGCCACCCTTTTTTTTTTTTTTCTGAAATATTTAATTGTTTCCCAAGGGACCTTCGGCTAACTTATTAATGAATATTAATATAGCCACTTGTCCAGTAAAAAAATATGCAAAAACTATTTTATAAATGAAAAAAAAAAAATACTGCGTTGTTGATTTTTTGAAAATATGATGTATTGAATAAGAAATTTTAAAATAAATACATTAATACTTTTGCAAAATATTGGCTATTATAGGTATACTTCATTTTAACTAAATACACATTTTAATGACTAATTATACAAAACATTTTTCAAACATAAATAATATATGTGCTTAAATTTAAAAAAGTCTTTGACGAAGCGAACAAGAAAGAACAGTAATCACCGAGTGATGGCACATAGTGCTTTTAAAGTCCACTACCGACTAAATCAGACATTAGAAAAACTTTTGATAGAATTTGCGTATACTTTACACGTATGTTTTTTATCTTTTAGGAATGCGTATAAACATCGGTGAAAGTGGTTCAAAAGTTTTGTTCAGTCGTCGTACTGTAGATCAGAAATGTTGTGAACTTAATACTTTGGAGAAGTTATTTTTTTTCGAAATTCTACATAAATTTTCAAGTGTAAGAAAATACTATTCGAATAAAAAACTATAGAACACGCTGGAAAACTAGATTTTCATGAAATATTTTATATTATTGAAACAGTATCACAGAGACACGGAACAGTGTACAGTTCAACGTTATAGTTTCGTATTCCCCGAATACGTAAATAATTCTTCCAAATTCTGCTAGGAATCAATTTCCTCGTTCAGCGTTTTGCTCTTGTTGCTTTCAAACTCTAAATACTTTTATACATCAATTGTAAAAATGGTCTGTACCTATACAGACGGTGTTCTATAACCGGTTAATTATTTTTTTTTTCAATCTAAACGAATTATTTGGAGTTTGGACATGCGTATACTTAATATTGATTATTTTATTATTTTATTCTATTTGATCATTGTCGATTAGAAATAAGATTTCTACCTATAGACAATAATATTATTGTTTATTAACGAAACCTTTAACGCCGTAATATAATGATCCTATTACGTTAAATTAAATTAATTGCTTATAAATATCGGTTGAATTGATTTTGACTTAATTTGTATAGTACCTAATGTAATATTCGAGAAAAACAGAAAACTCGGATGCGTACGAAAATGATTGCAAAATGGACTTATAAATGACATTAGGTACACGTAAGTATATCTAGAATAGTTTGGCGGATGAGACACAATCGAATAATACGAATATTGCGAAAATCGGCAAACTACATTTTTTATACATTATATAAATACGTATAATATTATTACAAGGGAAAGTCGTTTTTGGCGAACGCTATCCCGAGGATATTATTATTTCGGGAATTATTATTTGGATGACTAGATTGAGCGCATATTGGAGAATACGACATTTTTTTTTTTTTTTGGAATCATTATCCTTCGAATAACTCGCATTTGTTTGGATGCAATTTGGCGTGCATAAAATAATAGATTCCTCGGTCTGCTGTTGGATGACGGAACGACTCAAATATTAAAGTATACCAAAAATATACGTGATGTTTATATACAATACTATTGCCAGGGCACCAGGAATTCGAGTAAAAAAAAATATGAGACTAGTACTTTTTTTTTGGTTTATCGAATACCGTTTATGCGTATAATAATTTAAAATATTCGATTGTAAGAAATATATTTTAAATTCTGAAAGGCCGCACATTGTGATAGAATCGTTACATAATAGTTGTTTAAAATATTAAATGATTACATATTAATTTTCAGTTATTATTAAATAAAAGTTTTACTTAAATGCGAGTGATACGACCATTGAGATAAGAGATAAATATGACGTGCTTCAATTAATGTTAATAAAAATAATCATAATCATAGTGGAAAAGTAACAATAATTAGGGCTTCGATTTTAATGCTTTGAAAATGTAGTAAATATTAAAATAAATGTAAAATCATTTTTTCGACTCATATGTTATTTTTATTGAAGAAAGAGTATACTGGTCGTACAACCAACAATGTGTGTGTAAATTTAGTATACAATGTAAAACAAAAAGCAATTATAGTAATTAAAATTGCTTTTTGTTTTATTTATTTTAATTATTGTTGTGTAGGAAATATTAATACAATTAATTAATTTTATTATAGTCCATGCTCATCACAATATAATAACACTAATAATAAATGTATATATATATATGTATATATAATCGAATAAGGGACTTAATGAGTAATATTATTAATGTTATTTGGTTAAAATGTATAGAAGATGAAAAAAGACTACCACACGTATTTTAAATGTGAACCGAAAACAAGAAAATAATAAATGCTGTTTAAAGGAGAAATTCACGGAATAGCCAACGTTTGTTATTTTACAGTAAATTTAATTAAATGGAATTTAGTCGATTCCGAGAGATAATTCCAATAAACCGACATCAAAAATGTGCGAAATTAGCCCTAACGCGCACACCCACCACCGCTGATGGATTTGATGTGAATAGAGTATTATGAGTTTTCGTTTGATACTTAAATGCTTGGAACTAATATCAACGTGAATTCGCGTTCCGTTGTTGTTGTTGGTAATAAATAAAAAATAAAAAAATAAAAAAAACGATACCAGTATACAATTGTGGCACCCATTGTCACGTCCACCATCTTTATAACAATTGAAATGAAGGAGTATAGAAAAAAAAAGCGTCATGGATCGTCATGGGACCCACGTGGAGTCAGAATCACAATACACAAACGGTGGAAATAAAAATCCGGATAAACTTCGCGCCATGGGTGTTCTCCGTTCCTTGTGTGGGATGTGTTTGTGGGGGGTAAGGGGGTATTGAATTTTAAAGAAAAAAAATGTAATCATTTTTTTCATTACACAATTATTCTAAATGGAGGAGCTTATCATGTCGAATAATAATTTTCAGTTTTAATTGAGTTATAATAATATGTGAAGTGATTAACTTTCCTAAATAAAAAATTTGATATATACAGAAATTGAAGAAAAATGTATCGTTGTTTTAAATAACAATTCAGACCGAAAATAGAAAAAAAAATGTATTGTAAATAAACGCGTACTTATAGAAACTCAATTTTTCACGTTAAAACCAAATATAATAAACTTTCGAAATTTCGACAACTTAATTGATGACATGCGCACAAAGACGAAGGACAATGAGCCGTAACTATATTATTTTTATATTTTACACAGCAAAGTGCCTCGCGTTTATAATTCTCACGGGCGCTTCGAAAATCCTAGCGCCAGCACTAACCCCCCCCCCTCCCCTCAGAAGCTCTGCTCTGTTTATTTATTTTTTATTTTTTTTTCAACATTTTTTATTCACGTGTTTACCTTTTGGCTCTTCGCGGTTTGGGCGGCAACCGTATCCGGTACAGGCGCGTGTGCGTCTTACTGCTGGACCGACGTCTGGTGTACGCCAACGGCGGCAGCGGCATGTCTTCCGGCATGGACGACAGCACGGTGGCTATGTACTCCTCGTTTGGGTCCCGGTACGGTGACGGCGACGACGGCGGCGGCGTCTGTTGGGACAACGGCGGCGGCGGCCGTTCCTCGGACCCGGCCCGGCACTGAGCGGCCGCCGCCGGTTGCGGCCCACCGCTGGCCACCGCGGCCTTTTCCATCGCGCGCACTGCCCGTGCGACCGTGGTGACAGCGGCTGCGGCGGCTGCCGAGGTGGTGACTGTTGTCGCAGCGGCTGCTGTGGCCGATGAGGTGGTGCAGGCCGTCGTCGGCTCGCGGTTATCACCACCCGCGCCACCCGCGGCGGGCACCACCACGGCCACTTCGTGCAACCATTCGCGCAGACGGTTCCGGTACAACGTTAGAGCGGCCAACATCGTGTCGTGGCCACCACATGGCCGCGCGGCGCGCGCATCACCACCGCCCGACGCGGGAACAGCTGCGACGGCGTCCGCCGCTGCTCGTCCGCCGCCGATGACGACGCAGCGAGGCCATCACCGCGCGCGAACAAACGACTGCAGCCGTCGCGGTTTTCGACTTGAAATAAAATTTTGGAAAACAAGAAACGAAAAGTTTATACATCCAATCGTTCGGAGACAACTCTGCCCTACGGTCACGAGTCCGATTCGTTTTTATTTTCACACCCCGTCCACGATTACGTCCTAGAAATGACGTACAGCCGAAGAAGACGCGCGTTTTTAGCACCGGTAGTGATTTGTGGCGAGGGGAAGCTCTAACTGTTTTCCAAAAATAAAGTGCATTCATAATAAATTTACACGTACTTGCAAATATGTTGCCTCCTCCGTCGGTCTAACGGACAATATACCTAGCAAAATTAAGGCCCTCAAAACATCAATATTGTGTTTTAGGTTGATTTTTTTTTTGATTTGAACACATATTAATGAACTGAAAGATTTTTTTTTTTTATATTCTGAGTGGAGCTAAGTGGAGCTCATGATTTTACAATGTTGTTTATTTTTATTTTCTTTGTGTGTGAATATATTTTTTTTATACTGTATTGTATTGTACTTGTCATAAAATTATCATAAAAATAATTTTTTTATTTACTTTATAGTTTATACATTTTACAAATTTTTACTTATTCGAATTTATCATTGTGACTCAAAATATTATTAAATTGTACGATAGTATTTGTGCAACGTGAAATAATTATTATGTATTTTTAAATATTTCTATAATTAGTGTCGAACAGCTGTATTTTACACGTGATTTTCTTTGACTGACTTATACACAAAAATACTGATATTTTGTGTAATGACGTGTTAAATAATTAAATTTTTATATTCATAATGTTGACATCTCATATAAGTAATTAGCCGTTTCGTGAACCGATTTTGGGATCCGATCAACTGGCATCTCCAATTTTATGAGTGATACTCTGGCCGCCATCGGCAATTACTCAAAATTCGGTTAGAAAAGGAAAGAAAAGTGAAAAAATTAGAAAATAGACGGTAACTTATTTATGCCTATAATACAAGGGCAGTAAGGTTTGTGCCACGATAAGGTGATTCACCGGAAAGCGTCCGTTTATAGAAAGTTTAACCCAGTACCTTCGTACACGCACAACGACCCACCCCTGTATGACGACGGCCTTTCGTTTTCGTTTAATATCATGCATACAATATGTAAGTATATATATATATTTTTCTTTTTCACTTTTCTTGCCCCCACTGACGGCGTACACGATTCGTACATTATCCATAACGGTTCGACGTTTTCCCATAAATCGATAACGAACTACCCGCCATGTAAGTATATTAAGTAATATGTATTATATACGTATATAATTTTGATAGCGATTCAAACTACATTAAATAAAAAATAAAATAGTATTATACTACGAAAAACAATATTTTTTCTACGTCATCATCAACACACAGAGAATATAATAAATGTTAAAAATTAATAATAACAAAGTTTAATTTTGTAATGAATATAAACATTTTTACTATTTTCTATTTCATATAATATTTTATAGAACTTAAAACGAATTTACTTTTTGATAAAGTCAAAAAACAAATATATATATAATATGTGCTAGGCGTTAATCATATTTATGTCAATTAAAACTGACCATGGGCGTACACTGTTGATGTTGACGTGACATGGTTTATGTTTACGCTCTAACCGCTTTCGTCGCTTATATTATGATTATCAAATATTTAAACTTTTTTCGCGTTTAGTTTCAATTATTATGATAAATGCCAATAGGACATATTATAATAATATATTGTGGCGGACTAGTTTGAATTTATAATGATTTCACTGGATCGATGTCTCTAAGAGAGATTTCAACCAATATGGTAATACCGTACAAAAGATTATTAGAGATATCCAAAATTACTATACGAATAAATAACCACAGGGCGTACACATCACTACGAAACGCATTGTTCTCTAGATCCTGTTATGTGATATCTGCAAACTCATTCCACACAATCCTGTTATTAAATGATTATCGTTTAATGACGTTCAAACGTATAATATTATAATATTGTTCGACACTAATTCCACCGGTAAACAATATACAACAAACGTGCCAAACATCATTCATTGTATTATAATAATAATAATAATAATATATAAATACCAAAAATTATATAATACCATACGCGCATATTTACAATATAGGTACATGAAATGTGCATTATAATTGATATGCGTGACTAATGGTCTATTATTATTGCCATACAGATTAAAATGAACTTTGAAGAATATAATATCGGTTTAGATGTATTAAACCTTACGCCTGCAGTCACGAAAAAATGTTACTATGTTCTTTGTATGAGCAAATACCCTGTGCACGATGACGAATCAATAATATTTGCTATTTTAACAAACGTTATTTCATTCGACGAAAAAGTTTTTCAACATATTTTGTTCGCAAAGTTTTCGACCAAAAGCTTTTTTCATTTCATGCATAGAAGATTGAAGCATTTGCTTTTGTTTTTTTTCTTAAATTTTGTATAATTATTTTTGTATTAAACACTGAGGCTCAGTGAGCCAGGAATTTTTTGTAATATTTATTTCCAAACATAGTTCAATACCTAATTTATTCATTAGATACACGTACGCGAATGAGAAGAGAATTTAATTTTATTCAATTTTATAGTAATTACTTTTTAAAGTGTGTAAGTAAGATTATCTTAAATAGAATAAGAAAAAGCTAAACAAATCTAAATATGAAAAAATAACAATAATAGCTAAAAATTAAAAAAAAAAAAAAACAATATCTACCTATGACTTAAACCAAAAGTTTAATACATACAATATACAGACATACATAAATAAAAAAAAATTTTGAATAATTTCGTACTTTCATACAAAAGCAACGTACATTTAACGTAATAACGGTAGTTTATATTGAATGAATTGTAATAAATTATAGAAAAAACATTACAGAACAGCTAAAGTATAAACGAAAACAGTTTAAAACCTATAATTATTATGCATATTTCCTACTGTTTTTAAATGATGTCCAATTTGTACATTAACATAATAAACATATTTATTAAATGTGTTGGTCTTTATAAAATAAATCAATTACAACGATTTTATTATTTTATCCCTTTATACGTGTCTTCATTTTAATATTATATTAATTGTTGTAAACGAACACAGTTAACTAATTAGATCTAATGTTAATTAGGTCTAAGGCGTATAAATAATATTTGTCTATACGTTTTGGTCATTTTTAATGTTTAAAAAAAAAAAAATGTCTGACCTACTTGAGTATTATTCATCACTTTGGCGGACAACAATAAAAAGTGAAATAAAATGATAAATGCCATTTTATCAAAAAAATTGACCCTGTGGAATACTGAAAGTTTCGAAAAATTCCAAATGTAAAGAACCGTGTAAAACTTAATTCTGATTCAATAAGTGGCTGGTTGAAGCTTTTAGATAAGTATTTCTATACGCAAAAATGTTTACAGAACGGAAAAAATAAAAATAAATTTCATTGTAAAATCATAAGCTTCTTCGATTTGCTCAGAATCTAAAAGCAATGAAACAACTCTGTGCGAAATTTTATACTTATAATTATATAGTAAAATAATTGTCGATTTTAAGTTGAGTTTATTTAACAATATAAAGTCAGAATAATTATCAATGTTCATCGCTTTATCCGTTATTTATTTCATTATTTTAATCGATAAATTAAAATTTAAATACGCTAACAGACGCTACATTGTTATATATTATGTGTTTCCAGCACTTCGGTATACTACACACATAAACTATTTATAAATCAATAAAATATATATAATAGAAAAAAAAAAATGGGAAACTTAATGGCAGTGGCGGCTCGAACTTTTTTCTTCCAATACGTGCACAAAATATCATCCTACATTCCACCCACCCTTTTGATATAATATGTCTAGCAAAGATATCAAAGTTACCAGTAATCAAAAAAAAAAAAAAATGTTTTATCAACAGAATACGTTCAAATTTTAATACGAATAATAATAATTTCATGTCCAACACTCAGCTTGGAGTTTTCTGTAGTAGGTACCACTACAATAAATCTACGCAATACGCACGTGCGTAAGATTTACCTCTCTCGGGCCACCACCACTGCTTAAAGGTATTTTATTTTTTAAAGAAGAAGAAAAAAGAAATCCTTTAGCTTCCAACGTGTCCCTTCATTTATTACTTGTAATGGTCGTGGATTTGATTTATGTTTCGTGTCAACGAAACCAACAGTACCAGAAACACGGGTACCTGTGTAAGTTTCATTAGTATCTAAGAAAATCTCGCGAACTTCTGACGACGCGACGACGGCCAAAGGCGATAAACTTGAAGTGATTTGTATGATATATAACCTCCCGAAGTCACGTCTACATCTACCCACTCAGTGTATAAACATTTTATATTTTTGGTACTTCAACGGGGGGTTGTATTTCGAAAAATATGAATAGATTTATTTTGAACTCGCGGAAGATTACCCGATATTTGAGTGAAACGGTTGAAAAAATTTGTTATAGACAAACGAGATTATCGTGAAATTAATCTTTGGTCACTTAATGTTAATTCTAATTTTATTTAATATGCTACCAACACTTAGTCATTTGTTGACTTGATAGAAAATTGTATTAACGCACTTAACATATTATATTTTAAGTATTTTGTTACTAATTATAATTCAAAATTGTATCTATTATAATATGAAAATTTTTAAGACATACTAAATTTAAAATTAAATATTTATATATCATACTAGTAGTAAATTTCTTATAATGAAAAAACATTGGACACAATGGTGTGTGTGTGTGTGTGTGTTGTATTTAAAAAAAAAGTGTATACTTCACATGTCGGGTGGAATACTCTTGACGAGTGTATTGAATTTTAAAGAAACGATAAATAATTTCTTCAATAAAACGATCTGAACGGAGATTCAATTAATATACAATAATAATTTGAAGAATTGAACACAAATGGTGTACTATAAATTATTTTGTTACATACAACATTTACGAAAAAAGAAAATTGATTATCGTAAACCAAAACTTATAATTTTTACTAATGTTTATTATCGTGGCGCATCTCAGTCAGTCACGGTTAAAAAAAAAAAAAAATGTGAAAAATTCAATTTTCCGAGGATTCCCGTTGCGCCACACTAACACCGCTGGACCTTAAAGTGAAATAGCCGGTATTTAGTATAAATAACCGAAAATATTGAATTTTCAAAATGGAATAAAAAATAATAACCATACTTTGAGTTTAACATATTATACCTGGCTAATACTATTTACTTGACCCTCCATCAATTATCTAATACGATTTTCTCACGGGGTAGACAGCACGTCATATTGTTCGCCGTTAATCGCGACGGTTGTAAACATCGCGCAGAGACGGGGAGAAAAAAAAACGGTTGTTAAGTGAAAGAACGTAAAAAGAACGTCACCTGCACCCCCGTCCCTCGACGACGAGCACTATCGTTGGCACTTCGTTGGCTTTTATTTCGCAGCGAATCCATTTCGTTGCGCGCGCACAGCCCTTCGTGGCCACACAACGTTCTTTGTTCAAAATGGTCATCGCTACTCTCTACTCAACAACACCGGCGAGCAAAGATCGGATACGGATACGAAAGCTAAATTCATTTATCAGTTTATCAACGCCGCACCAACCGTGACGCGACTCGTACGATAGGGATGGATTGGCTCATCGATTTTATACACTCGGGGCTATTGGTTACATCCGCGAAACGTGTGTGTGACCTATTTGTACGCCACCGTTTAGAAGCTCAATATTTCGCCTCCCCCCACCCCCATCTCCTACTGGCATATTTGTCAAACACGACATATTTTGCAGTAGTTTTGTAGGACACAACACGACGGGGGATACCTGCACGAATGAACTGTGTACACGGAGAGAAAAAAACAATTATAAAATAACGTGTATATGTGATTCGAATTTACTACTTTATGAATTATATTGTTTTATTTATTTCTTTTCATGACAACTACAAACACATAGATATTTCCCTAAATAACACTTTAACAATGACGCTATTGGAAATGATAACTGTAAACGCTCGTCTAATCTTCATTGATTTATTCTCAAATTATTTTTAAACTAAAAATGAAAAAAAAAAACGTTATAAATACAATTTTCTGCCTCCAAAAAAATGTCTGATGTAAGCTCATCGTTATTTTGTTCAACAGAAATACGAAACTGCTGATGCGGTTATCGAAATGCGCTAACAAATCCGACGGCGATTGGATTATAACGTTAATTAAAAACTAAAATTAACGTAGACCAAAAGTGAACAAAATAATATAAAGACTTAACTATTTAAAGGGTTGTCAATAATAAAGGGCCGTCTGTAATTAAAGTTTGACTTATTCGATTAAAAACGCCGCCATAGAAAATCTTTAAGACAAAGAGATAGATCGATAGAGAAAGACAAGGAAACAGGGAAAGAGAAAGAAAGAGAGAGAGAGAGAGAGAGAGAGAGAGAGGGATACAGTGGTTGTCTTGGTAAAACGGTAGATTATTAAGAATTTAAATAAACAAATGGTGAACAACCCATTCGTGTTTTGGATAATTTACGAGCGTAATCATTTTCCATTAGATTCCATTTTACACCACGTACCGTTTCCCACCAAAAAGATAGGAAACATTTTCGCTCCTTCTCGATTTATTTATTATGAATTTTCGTTGAAATTAATTTTATTTCAACCTCAGTTTCTGGGAATTCTCGGAGCAAACAATTAGTTTTTCTAAATACCCAATGGAATTAAAAAATAAATAAATACATTAGGTCAATTATTACGTTAAACGTAAGTCAATCGAGTAAAAGTTGACTTTCAGATTATTGATTTAAGAGGTTGTAGAAGTGATTTAGAACCAAAATTCGTTCAATTTCATTATTTTAATATACATACATTCATATATTAATAAAATGAGGGATGGATGAAATTATACGTCTAATTTCATATCTCTCTCTCTCTCTCTCTCTGTTTAAGAGTTCCCTATATAAAGTTAATTCAAAAAAATCACTATCACTTTTCAATGGACATTTTGCACGTTTTTCGTTTGTTAATACTTTAAAAAAAAGAAAAACAGCTGTAAAGAAATACAAGCTACACTCGTTTATCAACACGATTAATACGAATATTATCCGTTTACGTGTATTATCTAGATTCTAGATACATATCAGACTAATAGAAACAGCAGAAAAAAAACGTTCGCCATTATGACTTTGAGGGATGTGTTCTAATTTTTATACTGTGCTATTTTATTTTGTACTGTGCCATTTTTATCAACAACAACAAGTGAACATTAAAATGTCACTACATAATAATTAATACCGATATTACCACGTGGACACGTATGCAAACAATGATGACAAGCTCATTGTCATAATATTTTGGTGAACACACAACGTTTGAATGTGAAAACATTTAGGTGAATGCGCGCGTGCGATTATGAGAAATGATCAACACCGGTATCGTGCTATATACATATATAGATTTTACTTGTTTAATACGAACGAGTTAGGTATCAAATAACTTTGAAGATTAATCGTTCGTAATAAATTTTAACGCGTTATACATAAATCAGTTAAATGTACGTTTCTATATAGTGCATTATGAAATGGTACTTATATACGTTTTACCCCGTTAATATGTTATATATATATATATATATAATTGTGCGCATTGTTTGAAATTTGTTTAGACTTAACGTTATATTATGTTAAGTGAGAGAGAGAGAGAGAGACATAGACAACGGGATAAATTTATTTACGCAGCGTAAACGATTAAATCATCATATCCAATAATTATTGTTCACCTCGGTCTAACGTTTTGAGAAAATAAGAAATATAGTTTTAAATTTGAATGCGTTTTAGTCTCTGATATTAAAATAAGGAATGGACATTGTTACGCTATAATCGGTATAATTTTATCATAAAAACGAGAAAAAACCAATCGTTGCACTTATAGCTTATTATAATAATATTATAAAATTTCTCGTTCTTTGTTACCAATGGCGTAGCCAAGGGAGAGGCTAAGGGGGCTATAGCCCTCCCCATTGATCGTGATCTAAGCTATTTACGCCATATTGTTCGCACTTTGGTTGTTAGTAAGTTCTAATTAAAAAAAAAAAAAAAAACTTTTAAGAAAAAAAATTATTTACAAGTGTTTCATAAAATTTAATTTCACTAATTTGTAGATTTTGGTTTTATTGTAATTATAAGAGACAACATAATATACATTGAAGAAAGACAGTCTGTTCGTCACATTCAGTTATTTCGTACTTTAAATTTTTTGTTTAACAGTTTTTTACAAAACCATAAAGATATTCTATACCTATTAATTTCTCCAAAATAGAAATTTTATAGCGAATAAGAAATTAATAAAACTTGTAAAAATACTCAGTATGAATAATAATAATAATAGAAACGAAAATGTTGAAGTCGAAAAAAAATTTACAGAAGGGATTTCAGCAACAGATGTTAAGTGTCTCTTTTTACATCGATGGGAATCGAAACGAACACGATTTATCCCAGTCGCGATGTGATCTCACACGAATTCTGACGAAAGTCTACTGTATCATAGTTAATCGTTTTCATGTTTATCCCAATGATAATAATATACATACGCGTCGCAGCACACAATTTGCAGAACAGTTTTATTTCACATGAGTTACATAACGTTTATAGCGCTCAAAACTTTTTATCCCAAACGATATATTTTTGACATTTATATAAAGAAACACGCATCGTGTTCTCGAATTTTACGCCTACCCGCGTGTATGCTAAAATATTAATGTAATCGTAAAATTATTTTTTTTTTTTTTTTTTACAATGAAGTTGATTCATTATTTCCTGTGACACGTGTCACGTTCTAAAACGCAATACATAATATTTATTTATAATCTACCACCCTAAGTGGTCGACATTTATAATAAAATACAAATACGTATACGTATAACCAATATTGCTGTAGATGTGTTGTAAATGCTATACACAGGTTGTGAATTCTCCACTTTTTGTTTTACTAATTATTTTTAACCCGTGAGAACTCTGTTAACGTCGACGTAAACGGAAGAAAATTATTGTTTTCGTAAAACAAACATAAGTAGTATCAGTTTTGAGAAAAATATTTTGTAATACGTAGTAGTTAATGATTCGATTAAAATATTGTTTTTGAGATATTGCGTTCGGGAAATTTAACCAATAAATAATATCGTTTTTCGGGGAAAATATTTCAAAGTAATTTCAAAGGATAAATATAACGAAAACAGTCTAAAATTGAATCCGCTTTTTACAAAACAAACAAAATACGTAATTATTATTTCATCATGAGCGATATAATTTCTCACGTCTATTACATAACAAACATATAAAAATTTATGTTAATTTTAAAATAAATTGCAAATGACGTTTGCGTTTTAATTAAATGTTGTATCTACAGGTATTTTTATTTTATTTTTTTAAATACCTTATGAAAGTTCAAAATGTTCATCGCGTATTATGCGACACCAGTCTTATTCAAAAGTTCTTTGCATAATTGTATGCAAATGTAATTAAAAAAAAGTAATAAGAAAAAAATTAAGAAAAAATCTCTTCCTCCGTGTAGAACTACGGAGAACAGTTTATGGTACGCTGCAATTACAGCTTAACCCGAACTGTCAAAAATATTTAGAGATTCTTTAAATTTATTCGACAAATATGATTTGAAAACTTGGTAAAATTGTTTTCACGTTATTCTCGGCGTTCATATTATATTAATGTTAATGTTTTATTATTTATTCGATACAGGATAATTTTGAAATTGAAAATTGACTACTGTCGAAAAATTAAGTTACAAAAATAGTGAACTTTATCATTTTTTTTTCAAATGAAATAGGAAAAATATGTAGGTGAAACCAACATGAATATTGGTGGCTCGACATGAATACGTTACAAATCAATTCATTTCAAAAAGTGTTGTCGTCTGTCATTGTACAGAATCAGATTAACCCACAAAACTTTCAAAATTGCATTTTATCAAACTCCAATGAGACCTAACCTACGCGATCAGAATCGATTCAATTGTATATTTTAAATAAATAAAAAAAATGATTAGTAATTTAAATAATATCAATTATCCTCTGAACTATTATATTAGTCAAATAATTATTCGACTAAATCATTTTTTTTTTTAATTACACATTTTTATATTTAGTCTGTTAAAATGTAAGTTACGTAAAATATCGATAATTGTAAAACACCATATAACAAATAAAAGCGATTTTATTCCGGCGAAAACATTATCATACAAAAACGAATTTAATTTGGTCACTAACCAATAACGCACTTTTTTTATTTGAAGAAATTCAAGTTTCACGAAATTATAATAAATTCGATTTGAATAAATGTAAAAAATCAAATAAACGATTGGGTGTTAATCAAAAAGAGCCGCTGCTTTAAAAATGCTCATAGCCGTCAAATTCAATTTATACTTTTTCCGGTGGTTTTTTTTGAAATATGTTTTTTTTTTTTTCGGATACAAGAACCGATTTTCACAGAGTCACCATTGTATATGAGAATAAACACTTGTACGCAAAGAGAAAATAATCACAGTCGTTTATAAAATGTTTGCGTTTATTTTTAATAGAAATACCTCACAATTTCAATCAGTATTTCACCGCATTAACGTGAATATTTATTCATTTTACTTCGATTCAATTATTATTACTTTTTTTTTTTTTTTTTTTCAATTTTATTAATAACTAAATTATTATATTCTATCAAACTATTGGTTTAAAATAATATAATATGTATTGGTACACACAATTGAATAAACATGTATTTGCTTTAACCGTGTCAGTTCGATCAAATTTACATTTTTTTGTTGAAATACATCCACGTGTACTGAGTTTGTGTAAGATAATAACAATAAATTTAAATTCACAACCGATTAAATTATGAATTATAATTTTTTGAAATAATTTTTTTTTTTTTTTTGCTCATCACATGGTAGAAATTTTGATGAATTTATGATATTTAATTAACCGGTGAATAAAAACGAATAATCAAACTTGAATATTATATAATGCACTGTTAAGTATACGTTATATTAAACATACCTAACAGTATAATATATTGAAGAAGCGCTTAAATTGAAAAAAATACGTTTTAATTTTAATAACATTTTTACAGTGTTTATTGTTATAACACAAGGAAAAAATCTAAACATTTAAATTTAATCTTTAAAAATTAATCAATTAATACTAAAATACGGCCGCGTTCTTTACCATAGACAGTCATTGGGTTGGTAATTAAAATAAAATCGACTAAAGAATAATAATAATTCGGTAATAACGCTTTTCACGGCGTACCGAACTCTCGTTGGCTGATAGTCAGAAGTGTGTGAATTTAACATCAACCCAATCGCATATGCTATACGGCTTATATATACATCATTATAGAATTTGACCTGATTAAAGGTGGTGGAAAATAATAACGGTAATCTCATTTAATGCGTGCAAATTTATTTGTGCGTTTCGAGAGAGCAAATGAGTGGGCGAAGAAAAAACAAATCGGACTCGATCGAATATATTATCAATGACAGAGTAGGACGGTAATTATATGATTATCAAGAGGATGTCAACGTCTGTTTGCGGTTGTCTTTGTCTGTCTAATAATATTATGCAGCTTAAACGCTCTACGCAGAAAAAAATCGTTGTGTTTATATTTTAAAATAAGTATTTACATACGAATTACAAAATATTTTTTCCAGACAAGCCGTGATATATATATATATATATCAAGCTTTTTGCAGAAATATTAAAGTCTGAATGAGAAATATTATCATTGAAAAATCGGCATTTATGTTTTTGAAATATCTATTAGTGTGACTTCTTCATCACGTGATAGTTTACAAAAAAACAAATGACCGTGCCTGCCGTCAAAAAAACGTTCTTCACTTAAAATTTAGTAATACAAACGTATTTAAGATCTGAGTTCTGCGTAAAGCGTGTTTGCTGTATTGCTGATTAGATAACAATTTGTAATGTGTAAGTACGTCATTTCGTCGCATAAAATTAGTCGTCAAGCATATTCACAGCAAGAGTCGCGTGGATCGCAGTTAAACCAGTAGTGAAAACTATAAAAATATGTAAAATGCCAAAAAGAATATTGATTTAATAACATTAAAACCAAACGTTAAAACGATTTCAGGCGTTTCGGATTAGGGTTCAAATAAAGTTTTGTCATCAACAAATAATATGTAATTTTTATTACTCCTTCGAAAACACAATGGGCCCCACTGAACAAGTTTGCAACAATAAATAAATTATAATTAATATAATTATATAAAAATTGGAATGTAAAGAGTTGAAATTTAGATAATTTTTGAAAACTGCATTACTGATCTTTCTATAAATATGTAATTAATAACGTATTAATTGTTTTATTAAATTTCATATTGGTAAATGACATTTTTGATTTTTGAGGCAGGAATTATTAGAGTAATTCAAAAATAATTGCAATAAACTAGTGTGTTTAATCCTATTTTTTGATTTCACTTACCTACTTCTATCACAACAAACACTGGATATTATATAAGCACAAAGCTATTAATTTTGTATTTTATTTTCTGCAAGAGCTATAAAGTGCTATCACATTTGTTTTATTACATTACAATTCAGATGAATATGTTTCATTCGTATTTTACATATTTTCGCGCTTTAAGTTTTTAATGAATTTTTATTTTTTGAATAGAGAGAAGAAGCTAGTGTTTTTACAAATGACACTTATTGAATTATTGATATTTTTTTCCGTCAACACTTTTTCATATAGAAATAATTATCCAAAAGTTTCAACCATCAACATTTTGAATCATGATTTTGAATAATAGATGGTACTTTTAAAAGATTAATTTCAAAATTTTTGATATTGATTCCAAAATTTTGGAAAATTTACCTAAATATTTTTAAAACTTTGATTTTAATCCAAACTTTAACTCTTAAAATGAAATTATAAATGTAGGTAGAATATCATATGAAAAATATTTTGATGAAAAAAAAAATTTAAAAAGTGTGAAAAATAGTGTTAGAAAAATGTCTAAATTTTTTTTCACATTTTCAAAATTTTCTTGCGTCATAAAAAAATATATTCTCAAATTATATATATACACATAATATTTATATAAAAATCTTTTTTTTAATTTTCATAAAGTCTGGATCAAAAAATTGTGGTTCCCGGGTTTTTTTTTTCAAATTTTGGGTAGTTCCCCCCCACCAAAAAAATGAAGAATTGAGAAATTAAAAAAAAAAAATGATTTCTTTAAAGTACCAACTAGATGCAAACCCGGTTACAAAAAGTTGCCGATTCAGACTTTTAGACAAGTATCTATACAAAAAAGTGTCCACAGAAAAAAATATTATTCAATAAAATTTGTCTGGATACTCGACTAAAATTTTTATTGAAAAAATTCAAAATCATAAAATAATACCTGAATATTATAGGAACGAACCTTTTTTTTTTTCACTTAAGTAGGTATTTTGATTTCGAGTTGTTTTTTTTTTTTTCAAAGATTTTTTTTTAAGACCTATTCACTTTAATTCGAGATTATTTTTGACCTAAACACTCTTAGAGGACAACGACTCGCGAGCAATTTTATGCGACCAACAACGTACTTCGCGGACCAAAGCGGTCTGTGTATTCCCCGCGTTAGACAAAAACGCAAGCGCTGACATCTTCTTCTTCGGAAAAAAAAAAAAACAAAAACAAAAACAAAAAACAGAAATAAATCTCAAATACTTGTGTGTGTGTGTGTGTGTGTGTGCGCGCGAGGTACGGAGAGAAAAAAAAAAAAAAAAAAGTGTACAGTGCCCCGAGTCCGAGTCGCGAAGTTCCAGCGGACACGATCACGAGCACAACGACGACGACGACGACACTACACCACACTACGATGACGACGACACGAAAAACACACACGGCGACGACACGACGACTACGAGCGCGACACGACTACGGATGACGACGAGTGTGCTGCGGCGCCGGCTGGCGAATTACCTGTTGTTATACGAGCGCCGCCGCGACCGTGCACCGTCGCCGGTCGGCCGGCCGCGGCGGTGCGCGGACAGACGCACGCGCGTCCTCCGAACGCATGAAAAAAACGATGACGATGATATAATAATAAAACAATATGCGCCGCGGACGAACACGAGCGTATATTAACAATAATAATAATAATAATAAACGCTAGAGATGTGAAATTTTGCGGATAACACATAATAATATTATTGTCGGTATAATTTCTCGTATATTATTTGGAATAAAGTGACTCTGTAAACGCAATAAATAAAACAGCAAGATTAAAATCGCCATCGCCTGGATACCGGGACACAGTATAATAGTGAAGGGAAAGGAAAAAGTAGACAAAGCGGCAAAAGACACAGAGAATAATGAACAAAAATAAATATATATATATAAATTACCACTCGTATGAAAACTTCATGAGAATAATTAATGAAAAAATTGGCTTGAATAATGGAGGAGAACAGAAACCAAATTAAGTGAAGTAAAATGGACAAGTTATTTTAACGCGACCAAGACTAACATAGGGCGTACCAGATACACACAAAGGTTATCTTATGAGCAAAGAAGACCCTACTGAATGCGCAACATGTGGAGTTCAGTCAAATATCTTCTAACCGAATGTAAACAAACAGAAGAAACAAGAGTGAAATATAACGTCCCAGAATACCTACATCAAGCACTAGGACACGACGAAACCACCAACAAGCAAGTCCTTAAATTTATTGAAGAAATCGGTATAAACAACTTATTGTAATTAAAATATATATAACACGTATCTAACCTTAACGTAATATATTAAATTATAACTGTAAATATTTTTTTCAAAAAATGTAATGTCAGCCAATGGTCTAGAAACCGAGACTTATTCTAATAAAAAGAAAAAAAAGATACGTCATTGTTTTTATTCCTTTCGAAATCTTATATATGCATTTTTTTTTGTTTTTCTACCATTTTCATTAACTATTCCTAAAACGAATCATTGAAGTAAATAAATAAAAAAAAAGTATTGTTATAATATTCACTTATATTAATACTTAACGACGTTATATTACTTGGCTCGTAATAGAAAATTATTTATAAAACATTAGATTTGAAACAATAACAGGATAAAAAATTTTTTTACCATTTTAATTTCATAAATTTCACAAAAACCTTTTATTTTTTCAAAGCCCTTAAAAATGTATTAATACAGTAGGTACATAATTAATAAGGTTTCTAAATGAAAGTTACATCCATCATAATAGAACGTTTTTAAAATGAAATGGGTCACTCAATTTTAACAACAGAAAAAGCAACTCGGTAAAAAAATAAATAAAAATATTAGTAAGATGTGCGTAAATTCACTTTTATCCGCAAAACGTACCAAGTAAATTTTCCGGCTTTAACAAAAACACTGCTGCATCAGGAGTTATTTAAGTTATTGAAAAAATAAACCTGAAAATTCCCGAAAATATCCAACCAAGTAGTTGGGTTAAATTAAAAACATACGAAAACAAAAATCGTATGCAAAAACCAAAGACGAAAAATAAAGTTAAAAAAAAAATAATAAGCACGTAATATTTGGACTAATAAAGAATTAATAATTCGATATGCCTAAATATGTCTAATTTGATAATACAAAATAAAATAAGAAAAAACTCGACAAAATGAAAGATTATTCCAAGAAAAATGTTTCTAATAACTTAAGATCATAATATAAATCTAACTATGTTTCATAAAAATATAGAACGAAAAATTTGATTAGATATAAATTTGACAATAACAAACGATAAATGAAAACCTTCTTGTTTCTAATACCATAAAAAAATACGAAAAGGTTGTTAACAATCAATTAAGTTATTATGATAATAGTTTTCGGCAACCATGGCAATATAAAAACATAATACATTAAAAGCCGAACGTACTACACACCACGGATATTCTTCGCTCCTTGGGTGCGGGGTGCTTTTGGTGGGTCTGTTGAATTTTAAAGAAACGATAAATTATTTTTTCAATAAGACGATTCTGATCGACGCTTCAGTTTATTTACTATGAAGTGTTAGTTCACTATCAATTTATTTTACAAAAAAAAATTATAAATTTTGCTATTGTTCAACAATTGTTGAAATAAAGCATAGTTTCTGATGCGTCTCGGTCTCAAGTTAGTAAACTGATTTCTCTACTACCTTGTACAAAATAATATATTAATAACGTAGGTGCGTGGAATGCATACGTTAACTTATGCGTTTGTCCTGTTGTCCGTTTACTACATAATGGTCGTACACGCACTTTTTGCGGTGGAAAATCTGCGCGTATGTGTCGGAGAGACGCATGCGCACGGCCGTCGAGTCTCGGCCAACTGTTGCGATACGGCCGCCGCCGACGTCGTTATAACGCCGCGGCACCGGTCAGCCCGCCGCCGCCGCCCTTCGGATATTATACTGCCAACACCCCCTCCCAAACCCCGCTCGTCGAGAGAACGGGACCCAGGCGGCGGCGCTTTTCCTGGTCCTCGGTGCGTTTAGACGTTTAGCCCGCGCGGCGTAGTGTGTGTTCGTCTCGAAAATAATAAAAAAATATAAAAGAAGAAAAACGAGTAAAAAATGGAAAAAAGTTCGGAGAAAAAATTACGCACGAAGGGGTGTAAAAATAAAACAAAACAATAAGTAATGGAATTATAGCGGTTTCGTTTCGTATATTTTTTTTTTCTTTTTCATCGTTTCGAGTTTACATAATAGAGTAAATTCATTTCTTTGAGATGAAACACCGTTGTTTACGCATAAATTACTGTTGTACTAAGGAGACAACTTTCGCCAACATTCGCCTATTTACCCTCAACGTTTAACGTATGAAAAAGGAAAAAGAAGAAGAAAAAGCGCGTTTGTTTACGGAACGGAGAATACAGTTTTTTTTTTTTTTATTTTAATTTTCACTCGACAATATCCGAATCAAGAATTTTTCTAAGTCGAGGCTATTGTAAATTTGCTTGTGATTAAAAAATAAGTCCTCGTATAAATTTTATTTGAAAATATGATTAATCATTGTTGTGAATGTTTTGAAAACTGCGAATATAGATAATATTTAAAACAACAAAATAATTCATTATTGGTTTGTATAAACTAGAAGAAATAAAAATCAAAAATTTCTAAACATATAGGTATATAAGGGACACGAAATCCTCATAACACATTAATAATATATTATTTTAAATGTATTTTAATTAATATTTTAAAACATAAATTACACGACACGTCGAAAAATAAGCAAATGTAATATTTAACACGCTATACTATATTGATAACACAAAATTTCGTGTAGATACATAATTTATTTATAGGTATTATAAACGTTTAGAGTTGGTTATAGCTGATAGATCGTAACATACACACACACACAGAAGCGTATTTAAGGTAAGTGCACGAGAGGCCTGTGCTTTCTCCATTCACCAATATTATTTATACTATTATACTTTTTTTATAACATTCAACATTTTATATTACATTTTACGTCATGTAGATTAATCTTTTTTTGATTTCTTTTGATGTGATGTGTATACCTTGTAATTATTATAAACTTTGTTATTTCCAAATAAAATTGTCTCCTATGAACTCTGAAAACTCTGCTCAAAAATGTTATATTAAAGAATTAAGTTATTGTTTTTTTAAAATTTAACAAACCCACCATGTCTCATCCGAAAATCAACGAATACCCAATGGTGAAAAATAATGTCATTGCTTTTTGTTTGTGCCTCTCTCATTATAGACATTTCTAAATTTGCCCTTGCACCCACACACACACACACACACACACACACACACACATAGAGATGTATATTCTTACGTAATACGGGTTCATTACGATAATAACAGACCGTAATAAAATGGTTGTATTCTATATTAATGTAGTATACCGACGTATTAATGGTATTAATACGGTCTTTTGGGTCCGCGCGGTTGTGCAAAGTGGTTTTTGGGGTGAATATCGATGGGCAGTGCAAGTATAATGGCCGCTGGAATACGCGGCACGGACATCGATATTAAAAATCGGATTAATATAATATAGTATTTCATGCATGAATTTCGCAGTAATAATAATAATTATAATTATTATAATTGTTGTTGTATTATTAATTTATAAATATATACATATTATACGATTTTGTGTGGTGAAAGTTTATTGTTTTAGTTTTGATTAATTGCGTGCGAAAAAAAAATAATACAATTCTGAAAACACCATAATTTATTAGCTAGTAGCCATATTGTTTTAATTTTGTGTGATTGTCTGATGATTATCAATAATAATATCATTGAATACATCATTTGAATCATATAAAAAAAAAAAAAAAAAAAAAAAGTTTCAGATATTTTAATTTATTTGAGTTTGTATTATATCAGCTATACAGAATGTCCCATGAGAATTTTGACCCATTGCAATATCTCCTGAGATAATGAATATAATCAATATTTTATCAGACTCACAGGGACAATAACAATAGATATATTATATTTATTGTTTTGGTAAATTCGAAAAATATTTTTTAATTTATTATTTTTGAAAAGTTTGAAGATATCTATTAAATTGTATACAGAATATTACTTTTGAATATTTTGACGTTTAAAAATGTTATTTCCATTTCATGCTTTTTTATATTTGTTTTAATTTTCATATAAATGCTGTATATTATGTTTAATTTCATTATTAAAGTATTATTACACATATGTATATTGTATACATGTCTTTTAAAGTAATCTTATCGTTGATTTGCATAAAGAACTTGATAACTGCAGGTAACAGAATTGGTAAAATCATTAATAAATAAATGATTTACATAATATATATATATATATATACAATATATGCATACCCTTTTACCTAACTATAAAAATGAAAAACAAATATTCATATAATTAAATTCAAATTAGTCGAGTTAAACAGAAACATTATTTAATAAAATTAAATATTATTAAAATCACTATAAAAATATTTGTTGTGTATGTCATACAGAGTTAATACATTTCGGAATTAAATCGATAAACGATTATATGTTTTGTAATTAATACGAATTATAGAGTACAAGGAAATCGAAATAATTAAGAGCCACGTGTTATTTATACAAACGAGTATAAGATTCTGAACAAAGTGAAAAAGCTAATGTTTTTACAATGATGTTTATTTATTTATTTTTATTTTTTTCTGTTAACACTTTTTCGTATAGAAATACTTGTCCAAAAGTTTCGATCAATAACTTTTGGAAACCGAATTCGCCTCTAGATTGTACTTTAGAGAGGTCATTTTTTGAATTCTCAATTCTTCAAT
>JAIPRM010001869.1:0-34249 GCA_025469315.1 Stegophylla sp. TES_Ste_2020
AGCACCAATTAATGGAAGTAGATACATCAATTAAAATAATATTTGTTTTGTATTTTATTTTATCAATAAAAAATTTAATAGATAATAGTAGTTTTGTATTGTCTGGTATTTTTATACTGAGCATTTGATCACTCTGACGCTCGCCCTTTTGCCTGCTTCATACTGATGCACAGTGTAATATATGGCATGGCCTCTCTATACATTCTTACTCTATTGTGTATACACGTGTCACACGCATCGTGTGGACAACGTAAACCGCGGTCAGTATTATATGGTTAAAACCATTAATGATAGTAAAATAATTAGAGATAGGAATTAAAAATTGCCCTGAAATCTCTTAAAAATTGGATGGTGGAAATGGCAAAATAATCAAATAATTAGCTGCTTAAGTAAGTAATAAAGTTTTAATTTTAATTTTAGCATAATTAGATATTACCAAAGGATAAACAGACAAGGTTATAAAAACAATATTAATAAGTGAAGACTGAAGAGATTTTAAAAAAAGAAACTAACGCGCCTACAATAAAATTTTAAAACTTGATATGCCTGATGTAGAAGAGTTAATTTATTTTCAGAATGTGACATTGCGCATTGTAACAGTTTTACAAAAGAAACTTAAAGTATACGAAAATTTTTGAAGTGTGTGAAATTGACGTACAATTTGAAAAAAATCATTTAAAACAAAAAAGGCGAAAAATTGCAAAATAAAAATATTCTAAATTGTTAAAACAAATTTTTAGCTTAGTTAGAAATGTGAAGCACTTGTTGAAAAAAAATGCAAAAGTCATCAAAATTCTAGATCTAATTAAAATAATAAAATTATAGTCTTTAGTCCTAATCTAAACAATTTCATTTCCAACTGTTGTATAAATTTTAGGTATACCTAACCAAAAAATAAACATTTCGGTTGTAGAAAATGTTTTTTTTTTAAAACGAATATCAAGAATAATTAAAATTGGAAGCATATTCGAGAAAATGCGATTTTCAGGAACTTGAAGACATTTTTCAAAATTTACATAAGGTTCCTCTTTCAATTCAAGAAAATTGTCCATTATACCGACTCTTTACTCTCGTGCAATACTCGAGACAAAATACACACATACCTATGTCAGGTATTTCCGTCGTATTTGACATGTCACCGGAACGCACTAAAATAATAAAACGTTTAATCCGTTTAAAAGAGGTCGGTGCCGAAAATCCATCACGTTTTACCGATTCGAAAACTATATTATTTATTGTCTTCCATTTCCGTCTTCGTCGATTGTGTCTCGGAACGGACGTGCTATTTTATTTATCGCGTTTATATGGCGCCAATCAAAAAATACGTCTACAGAGTTTTTTTTAGGTACTCGAATGTAATATATAGTTATACTATGCACCCATATAACATTGTGTATTATCGCTATCAATCTTATTCCATTGTCACATATAATTGATTGCCGCGAGTTAAAGACAATAGAGTAACACGACAGCCGATCGTCTCGTTTACGTTGTTATTATTATTATTTAATATTTGATTTATTCATATCGGCTGCGAGACAATAAAATCGTTATCGCGTCGTTTTGATGAAAAAAATCTGTGTGTTCTATCGGCTCGCGGAAGAATAAAAATAATGCGATAAATACAAAAAATCGTATCATTGATCGGAGTGTACTTTATTCAAACTGAGAATGTACTTAATTGCTTTGAAAAGTTTACTGAAATGGCCTGGATTATCCAAATAAAACAGAATATACTACTCGTTTTAAAATTAGATATTTGTGTTATCCTGGGTCATGAGAGAGTCCAGGAATTTAACGAACCTTCAACTTATATGCCGATTAAAAATACGTTAATTTTAAATTATACTTTATAGTAGTTTATAGTGTTTATACGATAAATAATTTCTTTAATAGGGTGATTTCGAGCGGAGCTTTAGTTTATTCAAGAAAATTTCACATAAAAATTATAAAGTTTGTTTTGATAGTAAAGAATTTACTTGGTTAATTTTATATTTCACTATGAACTGAGATGAGTGAAAAAAATTTTTTGATGACAAAAAAATATTCTTTTCATATTTTCAGAATTTCTTGCTCTAAATATTTCTTATATAGTCTATCTATATTTAAATTTTCATAAAAATTAGATTAAAAAAATATTGTTCTCAAGTTATTTTGTCAAATTTTAATAGTTTTTCCCAAATTTTGAAAATTTCTAAAATTGACCTCTCAAAAGAAGTTTTTTTTATCTGTTGAACACATTATGCAAAAACTATTTTAAAAATTATTCCAAAACACATAAATTTCGCCAACGGTTTTCATATTCATAACACAAACGTTGCGACTTTAATTCAGACTCCGATTTTACACCTTCTCTGCACTTTAAAACAAAAAGAATTGAAAAATCAATAAAGTTGATGCACTATTTATTAATTACAGTGCATAATATGAACGCAAGTAGAGCGTGTAAATTATTATACTCTTTAATACAATAATAATTTAATCAATAACTAGTTTTGGTAACGACATTTAATTGTGAGTATTTTGTTACTCGTGGACGTATATGTATATAATATGACTACCTACCAAATACACTGTGTGTTATAACATTGTTTTGAAAACGGGTTGAAAATTAATACGGTTCTTTTTTTTTATTTTATTTTATTTTTCGGTTTGTTCATCGAATAAAATAATATTATAATAATACGAACCATCTTGTCAGAACAAATCGTGATCATTCGACGTGTATGATTTCACGTCATTTAATCGCAGCATACGATACGAATTCGAGAGAAAACGTATCCCGTTGATTCGTTTTATACCCCCCAGAACTACCACCCGTCCGTACAAAATCGTACAAGATTTCAATCGATTTCTATTTTTAGGTTTACTCGTACGTCTTTGCGTTTGTAGACATGTGAGTATTCGATTTTGTCGTTTATATATATATATACACAGGTAAAGAGTCATTCCGATAACGAGGCGTATTGACAATCGTCCCCTCGTTATAGTGTATCTCGTATAAATATATATTTGTTCGTAAGAATTCGCAGTATATAGAAAATACAAGATGAAATTTGTGAAAAATAAATAAATAAAATTACCTCTTGACGTCATGTGACGGCTTTTCGAGCTCGAATCCGCCGACGTAAATTACGAATTCGAAAGCTCGTTATCGGTATTTTCGTGTCCTTAACGAACGCCCCCCCCCCCGATGACTGACGACAGTTGTATATTTTTTTCTCATACATATATATACACGAGTTATATACGTTTTATAGAGAGACCGATACAACAAAATCTATAGAAAAAAAACTTACACGTGAACAGTTACAAAAGCTCTTTTTATAATAAATTATTTGGGCCCGGATGTTGATGATTTTTGCTTATATATATATATATCTTAAAAATATTTGTTTTTTCAACAAATATATGTATATAAACAAAAAAAACAGGTTCATAATAATTTCTTCGTACAATAATTTTCAAAATAATATTTTACTGTAGGAACTAAACACCTGTTTCCCAAACTCCTTCATAAAACTACTTAAATATACATGTATTTTTCGACAATTTTAATTTTGAAACGCAGAGTTTCAATAAAACGAACTAAATATTGAATTCCAACAGAATTATACACAATGCAAATATTGTTATGTAATACTCGTTGTAATCTACTAACTTTATACTCGTAGGTGAAAACTGCCACGCCACGTGTACATATTATATAAAATACCCAAATGATTTTACTTATTGTGTATAATTGTTTACATCTCATATTAATAAAATGAAAAATTTTTAATATGCTAATAAATCTTGAAATGGTCAATTTATACAAAATAAATTTACATATTAGTATATATATATAATATAAACCAATGTATATACTTATACTTAGAAAACGCTAGAAAATAAAATAAACATTTAAAAATAAATAAATAACGACTTCAATTAGAAAATTACTGATTAAAACAAAAAAAAAGTTAAAAATAAGTGTTTTTAACACTTAAAATAAAAGAGTATTTGAAATTGAAGGATAATAAACAAAATTATTAATACTTAAATATTTACAATACCTAATCAGATATTGGAATCGGTGCCAGAATATCATTAAAGTGCTCATCTATCATCTTGATCTTTACTATTTCAACGTTTTTATAATTTTAGTAGATACCTAATTAGATGTAAATAAAAAAACTCAAATTACTATTGGTTTATAAACTTGCCTTGGTCGGCACCGATACCAACAATAACGAAAACGGTACTTTAAATATTTAAGTATCAATAATATTGAGTATTTTCCTTCAATGCCATTTTCTTTTAAGATGGGGTGACCATATTTAAGAAAATAAAATACAGGACAAAAATGTTTTTCATTATATTTTTAAATAAATAAGTATTTATTACATATATATTTATGATTTTGAATCGTAACAAAAGTATAATTTTTAAACTACCTATTATAGATTAAATTTAAACACATAAAAACATTATTTTGAAGAACATAAAATAACATAATGAAACAAAATTGATACTTTTTAAAATTTCTTCAAATCCTTTATTCATGCATAATTGTATACTTTACATTCTAAAAAAAAAACTTGTTAATTCATTTTACGATTATAACTAATCTAATGGTATCCAAAAGATTTCTAGATTCTTACATTATTTTATTCAATAATTTCGTTTCAAAAATTTCAAAAATTTTAAATCAACAGTAAGTCAAAAAACGGGATTAATACGGGACAGACTTAAAATTACAGGACAAAAAGCGTCCTGAGAGAAGTTTGTCAGGGAACAAGACACAGAGCCGAAATAAAGGACAATCCTATATAAATCAGAACGTATGGTCAACCTATTTTAAGAGTTAAAAACGATTATTTTTAAATTTTTAGTTTTCAATCATTTTTTTTTTTTTTTTACTCAAGTCTTTTTTCTAATTTTCTCGTAAAAATGTATTTTATTTTTGTTCAATTTTTGAATACATCAACCTTATGCGACGCGAAAACCCGTAAAATTTGCGGCCTCTTAAATCGGAGGCCACAGGCTTTACGTGCCCAATGGGAAATATAATATAGCATTGCGACGGTCACGACTGCACTGCGTGCTGCAACGACGACAACGAGATCGTGCAACAGCAGCAACAGACTCGCGGATGCGTTAATGCATGACCCGGCTCGCACGCGCACACGAGTGTTGTGACTTGATGCGTGGCCGACGGGAACAAGTGGTTTGTCCGGCGGAAAAAATAAAAATAAAACGATAAAAAAAAAAAAAAAATAGGTTGTAATATTAGTAATAATAATAATAATATTGTAAGTAAGTAGGTACATACAGAAAAAATAAAAAAAACACCTCACTCGTCCTCGTGCACGGCGGCTTATCCGCCAGCTGGAACTTCCGGTGCATTGCCGCGATGTATCTCCGGTTAGGTTAGAACCGTGTAACGACATCAATAATAATAATAATAATAATAATAATAGATCCGATTGTAATAATTATTGTTATTGAACAAGACACATCGTCACGATATTATAACAGTGTAAAATACACTCGCGCAGAACCGGTTTATGGCACCGCCAATAATTATAATAATATTATTCGCGGACGTTAAAAAACGGCTTTCCGGGGCTTCAAATACGATATTTTAATACGTCAAGTCAGTGGTTCTCAAAGTTTTCACCGCAGTTCAAAAAAATTGTTCACAATTTTATTATAATCGTTTTTGTTCTTACAGCACGAGAAGCCGTATTGTTATTTGTCAAAAGACCTTGAATGAGTATGAATCCCTTCTTAGTGCAATACCCTCAAGCTTATCCTGAGGTAATCATAAATATTTGATCGATTTCGAACATTGAATTCTGATTAATTTTCAAAACCAATAATAATAAAGGCTGAAGTGAAAACACTACTCTCACCCAATGTCAAACTTATTTATGTGATTTAGGATTTCACCTTCCACTGCTAGGTACTTACACTAAAGATTGCAACAGTCTCAATGCTGAACCTGTCCTGTTTTTTTTTTTTTTTTTTTTTTTAATGAAAGCATGCTCAATGAAATTATTAAAATTGGTAATGAGCTTCTTTATTTCTTTGTTAAAAAAAAAAAATTAGTAATTACTCAATGGGGGCGCCGCGAATGAATTTGATTCACAAAAAGGCACCGCCGGAAAAAAAGTTTGGGAACCGCAACGTTAAGTACACCGCCTGTACGCGATTAGGTATACGGAGTGCACACGCAATAATAATATGCCAACGTTGTAAATATAATATGCAAGTTTAGTAAAAAAATTATTGGAGATAGGATGTTGATAACCTAAGGAAATACAAATAGTTATCATAAAATAATTTTCAGTGACTTAAAAATTATACCGAATTACCTGAAAACTATAAAAATCACCTAAAAGTTACTCATAAATAGCATTAAGTAAAAAACATTTCAATTTGTTTACCTATTTGATAAAGTTTATTAACAACACACAATCGACAAACGATTACATTTTACAAAAAACGACCTGTGAAACGAAATATATCGTAAAATATTATATAACAAAAACCAGAATGCATTTATGGCTAAAAACGCCTAAAAATCCAAATAATTCAAAATAAAATGTATGTAATCTGAACCAAGGAATCACGAAACAGGTTTTTGCATTGTATAGGATTTGTGGACAAACAATGCGAAAGTTCTCAAAATATCTCTAAAAAGTAATATAGTAATTGCTACATAAAAATAAAGTCACGCCTTAAAAGCATAGAAATATTGACTTATTTGTTTCTTGTGTATATATTTAAAGAAAAAAGGTGCATTGAACACTTTAAAAACATTTTTCTAAATTAAGTAATAAAATATGACATGAAGTTTGAATATAAAATAAGAATTACATAACAAGCTCTGCAATTAAATAATATTGTAAACGCATCGACGTCTCGACTCGTTAATTTTAACAATTATGTAAATTATATAATAACATAACAGTTCTGCTATGTACACGACGTGCACAATCTGTTATAATATTATAATACTGTATAATATATAGATCGTAGAACCTATTGTTTGGAAGTATTAAGCGCGAGCACTCCGGACGACTCGTGAAATTACTGACGAAGAAATAAGGAAAACATGAAAATTTACCAGAGGGGAACATAATAAAATCAAGCACGAAAAATATATCAAAAAGTAAGTTTATTCACTGAAAATTACAAAATAAGTTAGAACTTTAAACTAATTACCATTCAAATAATATGTAATTTCAAATAACTTTTACAAAACTAATGACAAAATTTCCATAATATGTTTATTTAAACAATGATAAAATATCAAATTGCTAGTGGAAGTCTAGAGACGCAATCAACGCAAGTTTGAAATGAATAATTTATATAAAAACTGAGTTATTCAAACTAAATTCACGGTGAGGTAGGGGAGATTGGTTAATGCCAATTAAGTCTTTACTAATTCAAATTATATAAATTAATAAAATAAAGTAGTCAAATAACTAAAAATAAATTCAACTTAAAAATACAAGATTAAAAACATTATCCTCATTTAATAATTTAATATAATAATAATGATACAATAACGCTCAACACATATAATCAATATATATATTATTTTTATTATTACTTTTTTCTAAACATTTTTTCGTGTGGAAATACGTGTCCAACAATTTCAATCAGCAATTTTTTGAATCCGGGTTTACCTCTAGTTGGTACTTCAAAGAGGTCATTTTTTGAATTTCTCAATTCTTCAATATTTTTTTTTCAGAAAAACTACCCAAAATTTGACAAAAATGACTCGGAAACCATCATTTTTTGATCTGAACTTTACTTAATAATATAAAAAACAATAATAGTCGTCATTTTCAATACACTCACCAAGAGTATCTGATCCGAAGAGCGAAGAATAATCGTGTATCAAAGTATGTCCGGTTTTCTTGTCTATACTTAACTTTTTTTTACCTAATAAATAAAGGAAAACAAATCAAATGAGAATAAATAGTATAAGGAATATGTCCAAAAATATTTTACACATTTTCAAAATTTTCTTTCGCCATAATTTTTCTCATATTATTGTCTATTCAGATCAAAAAATGATAGTTTCCCAGTCGTTTTTATCAAAAATTTGAGTAGTTTAAAAAAGAAAAAAATAAGAATGATAAATTCAAAAAATGACCTCTTTAAAGTACCAACAAGAGGCAAATCTGGTTTCAAAAAGTTATCTCAAACTTGAGTTAAAATAGTAAATTATATTATTTTAATTTCCTAAATTTTAGTTATTACTTTAAAACTAATAGTACCAGAAATATAATAATTTCATCCATTTTTAGTGACAGTGTAGTACAGACTGAATGAACATTCAAAACAATTTGAATAATTTTAGAATATTTATAGAATTTTGAAATGATGTTTATTTTTTTTCTAATAATTTTATTTATTTTATTTTTGGTATAATGCGTTAAAAATATATTAGTGTATTACAACAATACTCATAACCATAAATGTGTATAATGACCCGAAAAAATGTCAAATATCGTTATTCAGTATTATTATAAGTATTTTTAATTAAAAATTTGTATGAAATGATTTTCTTTCGGGGTTAATTTTAAAATTAAATTTAAATTTTCTTTTACCTTAAATTTCCCCATATTTTGTATCTACATAATTAATTTTCAATGAAATCGACTATATGAATTATTTTTCACAGACTTTCAAACTTTTGTTTTCGGTGAAGAAATAGAAAATGAAAAACTTGTGTATAATCAGTTCCAAGCTCCGCTATGTGGTGAATAAACAAGTTTACCTAAAATAATGTGTATATATTATGATGTGCGACAGACGGTGAAATAATACAATAAATTACTGTTGTAGGTTTGCTTCTTTAAAAAAAAAAAAAAAATCAACGAGCTTGTAAAAAGAATATGAAATTTAACGAGTCGACAATTAATTCTATTTTACATGGTTAATGTAACGTTTACATAATTATATATAATATTATATATTATATATATTATCATAATAGGTACCTAGTGAATAAATAATTTTTATTACATACATTTCACCGAACCTCTCCCCGTTAATGTCCAAACGTTTTACTTATTCACATTCATACGTCTATTTACACGTAATAGGTAGTATAATTAGCACTTACTGGACGCCACAAACTCATGAGCCAACAATCAATTACAAATGGGTTTAACCTTTTATTCTCAAGTTTTACGAACATTATTATTACGTTATAAACGCGATAGTACACGCGTTGATATGATATTTCTCATCTTTATTTCACTTTCAAGGCCATCCATTGGATACGTGTCAGTAAACTCGGTTTCCAACAGGACCTCGGACTTTCGTTTCAGTCCTAGTCGGGTGGCCTATAAAAATACATAAAGTGTTGCGAAAACGCGTAGAACATACCCCAGATTAATAGTATCCTACACGAGGAGCGAAGAATACCCATCGTACGCGGTTACATTCAAAATACTTCATTGAAAGAGTTAAAATCCTTCGTAATTTGTTTAATATATAACATATATTATTGTGTTATTATTGAGGATGATAACTTATAGAAATTGCATATTTTTGTCTGTATCTTCTATTTATAGCTAGGTGAGCTGAAAATCTGTTTCATAACCGAGTGAGTCTATATTTGTGGTTCATTTTGCATATTTTGGTAATTTATTAAAAAAAAAAAAAGCGCATATTATTGCTTTTTTGTGCATATTAATGCATTTTTTTATAAAATTTATCCCATAAAACAGAACTTGAACATAAAAAAAAATTGTGTACTTCGCTCGTCGGGGTGTTCTTCGCACGTCGAGTGGAATTCCCTTGACGGGTGTATTAAATTTTAAAAAAACAATAATATCAGAAAATTAATAATATAAGAAAAAAAAATGCGAAAAATTCGAAGTGCCGGGCTGGAATCGAACCCCGGTACTGTTGAGGCAGGTTCCGTTACCATCACGTTACAAAACATTACTTGAGTTTAAAAGTCATATTGACAAATTTTGAAAAAAACTATAGAGAAAATTGAAAAATTGAAAAATTTACAGGCTGAAATCTTTTGAACAAGTATTCCTATACGAAAAAGTGTTTAAGAAAGAAAACATTATTGTGAAAACACTAGGTTCTTTATTCCACTCAGAATCTAAAATCTTGAACAATTATTGTAATACATAAACTGAACGACGAAAAAATAATTAAATTAACTAAATAAACACAGTGTTTTCTTTTTGAAAAATGGAAATATTTTTCAGATGTATGGACAAAGTATGGTTCAAGTTTTTGATTCATTATCATAATATTCGAACGTTGTTAATGATTGTACACATGTAATTTATTATAGATAGCTAATTATTAGAAATTATATTAGTACACCTGCAGAACATAATGAAAAATAACCAACCAGTATTTTACCTGAGGAATCTGTTTAATATGAATTTGAATTGTATGGTAATAAGCGCGTGCTATTACAATGATCGTACACCATTAAGTAGGTAATATTTGATTAAATTAAAAATAATTCATCCGATTAGAATCGTATTTCGAGAGCCGAAAACATAATTATATATCACGCATAGTTAAAGTTTCAAATTTAAAAATCAAATGATATACTTCGCATCATGGTTATTGTTCACTCCTCGGATACTCGTGGGGGTGTGTTGAATATTTAAAAAAACGATAACAAAATTGTCTTCATATTTATATATACATATATTATATGTCATTTAATGCTCACATAATTAAAAAATAACTCAACTGATTTTAACAAAAATGTTATTATTAGTTGACTTATACAATATGGGTAAGATTTAGGTATTTCTAATCATTTTAAATAGAAAAAAGATCTTATTGCGTTTATATTATATTATATTTTGTATATATATTATCTTAAAATAAATTAAGAAATAAGTATAACACCTATTTTCGGCAAAGTAGTAAGTATATAATATTACTTATTATTATTTTATTAGGTAAGAACTATTTTTTGCACAATGTATTGATACAAGTTTTGTTTCATAATAATAATATTATCGTATCTTACGTATATAATAATAAACATACGTTTGGTCTCTAATTGGGTTTAAAAGTGACAATACACAACAATAAATTTATAAATCAAAGATATTATCGCACTTTATATTATTGCGATGTGTGAAATTTTAAAATCAAAACTGTTGAATATTATGATAATATATTATTATAGGACATAATTTTTATTAGTTTAATTACGAGATAAGCTTGAAAAAAAAAAAACAACATTCTCTCGGTAACAAATCTGACTTAGTTGTGGGCGATTTATTGATCTCCGACAAAATTATATTTTAATCTTCGTGAATTTATGTGCACCTACCACGTATAATCACGGTAGTTTTTAATTTTCGACTACAAACATAATTATTTACGATCAAAATGTCGTTTTTATGTAAAATATAATAACAATAAGCCCGGGGATTGTAATTTCAAATCGATACAATTTATAATGATTTCAAATAATTACAATAAAGTTATCTTGTAGATTTACATTACGTAAATTTTATAATTCAATGCTAGGTGATGATGATAATAATAATAATAACATGTACACGTGTTACAGTTAATAAAATCTTTGATAGATACGACGACGTCATGACGTGAGTATTATTATATGATCGACTTTATTTCAATCGAGTTTGCAGTGTACGAAAACAGTACAATAATTTGTATTATCCAGTGTAAAGAATATTATGTTAATATTATTATCGAATTCAGGGACAACATATTAAATAAACATGTGATGATGCAATAATAACGAAAGCGAAAATCGTGATTTTACGACTTATCATCAATAACAATATTATTATTAGCTGGAAACGCACCTATCGAGTGTTATTTCTTTCCGTATAAGTTGTGTACAATTTTTTTGGAATTGTAAAAAGAACTTAATCATACCTTAAAAATATATATTAAATTGGATTAAAATTTTGGTTTTGCGATTTGTGGGTCATTTTAAATTCTGGACGAAGTGAAGAAGCTAGTGTTTTTACATTTTCTTTTTTTTTTTTCTGTGTACAACTTTTCGTATAGAAATACTTGTCCAAAAGTTTCGATCAATAACTTTTTGAAACCACATTTTCCTCTAGTATGTACTTTAAAGAGGTCATTTTTTGAATTTCTCAATTCTTCAATATTTTTTTTTGGAAAAAACTACCCAAAATTTGACAAAAACAAACGACTCGGAAACCATTGATCTGAATTTTATGAAAATTTAAACATAGATAGAAAATTATATGAGAAAGATTTTGGCGTAAGAAAATTTTGAAAATGTAAAAAAAAAAATTTGGACATTTTTCTTACTTTTTTTTTTTTCTCATTTATTTTTATATTAACTTCCCTCGTTCAGAATCGTTTTATTGAAGAAATGATTTATCGTTTCTTTAAAATTAAATACACCCGTCAAGAGAATCCCACCCATCGTGCAAAGTATGTTCGGCTTTTTTTTTTTTAAGTCGTGTTTTAAAGTGTTTAGGGCATTTTCGCATCCTTTTAGATCATAAAAATCCTATCTGTATACATAGAACAATTAATAGTAACGTTCATTCTACATAGATTATTAGTTCCTTTGTAAACTTCACTAGACTAATTGACTTTGATTAGTATTTTTTTTTTTTCGGTTTCCGAGTTCGATTCGTATGTTGCCGGAGAGACGACGCAATTTAGTAGGCCCATGCGAGTGTACAAGCAATTCACTGAAAGCGAGCGCGAGCGCCTAAATAAATCATAATATTATCGTCGTGTGATTAAATCGTAAATGTCCCGCGCGCGCTCGTACAATGAGAATATATTAGTCCGCCGGTACAGCCACGCGTCGAGCGTCGAGTTCTCTGCCGCAGCGACCGGAGAACGCCCACGGGGCCTCGTCGTGAGGCGAATTTGAAATGATGATTTTTATTTTTTCGATAATTTTGATCGCGTTTTCTAATTCTACGTATTCTACTGTAGCAGTTTTTACTTCATACGACGCGTTGGAACCGATTCTAAGTCCAGTTCATCTCGATATTCTAAATTAAGTTTTTTTTTTTTTCGCTGTTTTCAATAAATTTATTCACTTACACCTGCACTGCAACATAGGAGTTATAAGATCGTCCTCTATTGCCCCCATAGGCGTATCCACTGGTCGCCGCTAAAGCTATCTCGAATTTTAATATAAACTGACGTGACCATGGACGGCACCCAGCACTGTATTTGTGCAAAGAATAATAATATACAAGATGTCCCAGTACGATTTGATAAATGATATTATAACTTTTATTCTGTTAACAGAAACTTTAATTATTAATTTTTTTTTTTTTTTTTGAAAATTATTACTACAACATTGCGCTACAGCAATAACGTATGTATATTTCTTCCTTCGGACCTGAATTTTTAAATTTGAAATTTCATACTACAGTTTCAGAAAAAATTCAAAATAGCCATTTTGTGAATCTGATTTTTAGAAAAATATTGGGGTTTAAATCTTTAAGCCTACAAATAGTTAGTGATGTGTTATCGCGATACGTTTATACTATGTATAATAATTAAGGTTAGTTTATGAGACTAATAACCAAACTCATATAGAAGTTTTTATCTGCATTATGATGGCGAAACCTTGTTTTCAAAAACAAAAAAAATGTAATTTACGCAGCCTTATAGTGACAGTTCAGACTACAACGTAAACAACGAGACTTATTTTTTACCCCATTCGAAATTATAATATCGTCATCGGAACGCGCGGCCTCCGGGTGTTTACCACGCGATTCCCTAAATCGGGGGACAGTAATTTGAAAACGTCTCGCTCTCGAGATATACCTCTACCTATTTACTCGGAGAATGGGTCAGAAACGCCCCGAGACGTAATGTTATGCTTATCGGGAACGCGTACATGCATAACTCAGAAGCCGACCAAAGCGAAGCCTGCGGCCTCTAAACATTGTACAAGAGAAGAGACGACTCGGTGCGGACGAAAAGCGATACAAAAAAACTGTTTCTAAACTATGTCCTGTATTCAGCTGCACCACTATGATTATACATTCAGAGCAAGTAAAAAATACTCGATCCTTCTTCTCTAGAAAATCCGTTATTTTTTGGCTCGTAAACTATTTATATTGCATAAAAGTAAATATGTACAGAAAATTATTTGTTGTTTGCTAATTTTCAGGAATAAAAAATAAATAACGATATGGTCAAAGGACACATCATAAATATTATCGGCCATGGCTCGCACCCCTTACCCCTTCCCTCCCTCGTAGCACGTTTCTGGTCGTATACAGTGGTTTAGTCGTATAAACAAGCTGTTAAGCACACGAATGGCTTAAAAACTAACAAAGCAGTTTGGGTCTTCACCCTCTTCCTTCAATATTCTTAAAAATAATTCACCATTTTTTTTAAGCTCTGTTAAATCTATTTTTTTATGAAACCTGTATATGTCTCTAATATTTAGTATCAGAACATTAAATTATAAAATAAACCTTTTATTTAATCCGTTTATTGTGTATAACATACTTATTTGATTAGCTCCATAATAATAATAATAATAATAATGGAAGTTATTATGTTTGCCAAATTTTAACAACAATTCACTACTGGTTGCCATCTTGCAAAGGATGATAACTATGGTAACATTTGCAAAAATAAACAAAAAATATTTTTATATCAAGTTCAGGTTAAGTGCAGTAGGTTAAAACAGTCGTTTTTCTCTACACAAATTGCTAAAAGACCACTAGTTATCTTTTAATCACAGTTTTAATGATATTCGTCAAAGTGCCACAAATCACAAATAAACATATATAAACGAAAACATATACACTGTATTTATTTACGCATACCATTTAAACAGGTAATACAATTTTTTTTACGGTTAATTGTTGTTCAAAATGTCATTAGGAATGTGACGTGACGTAGAGAAGTATAATATTACACAATGGAGTCATAAATCAAAATGCGCGATATTGTATTTTAATTTGAAATGTTCAAACTACCGTTTCTCAGGCGTAAATTTATGTTGATCAATATTTATTTGCAATAATAATTGAGGTGGATTAAAAATCTATATATATATATATACAGATTTTAAATTGATCGTTTTCAAAACAGTCGAGTTTTTGAATCAATTAATCTCGAAATTACATTATCTTTTCGGTTACGGCGGTTTAGTACCATGCGTGTGTGAAGTATTATTATAATTACTGCACGCCGATATGCAAATGATCCACATCTGCTGACCGACGATTTACCTAGTGAACTGAGAGCCACGGACGGACGCTTGTTACATAACGTATACATTTACATATTATACAGCTGCGTATAATTCACTATTCGGTCTCGTGATGCATACTGTATTAATAATGTGAACGATTCGAGACAAATGCGATTTGTTCGCCCAGTCGGAAATGACAATAATTATTCGTCACAGCGAATTTATTCCTCGGAGAAAGAAAACTAATAAAATAATTTCGTTTGAAACTTTATAATCGTGTTACAATAGTTTGAGCGGTTTTGATTTTCAATTTACATCATGTTTTTATGTCAGGGAACTCAAATCTTATAAACTTGTTACGACATTTAACTTTATTACAAAATGTAAATTTTCGATAATTTTGTTCCGTTTGGCATTATTAGCAGATTTTGTATTCTTTATAACTAGTTATTTCAAATTATAAAGTATGAATATGATTCAGGCGGAAAAACGTAAATGTAAGCTACAAATTTGTTGAGCCAAATTCAATGAAAACTATTATCCTTATGGAATAACACGTGAATAAAATTTTGGTTAATGAAAATTTCAACTGGATTGAGAACAAAGTGTTTCATAAGCTTTTGATTGAAAAAACAAATGATTATTTTCTATAAAAATTACTAATTTTCCACGAATTTTAACTTTAAACAACGGCCTTTGAAAAGAAAGTACACTAATAGTTTTCGGAATATTTTCAGTGCATATGAGAAATATTTATAAGTATGTTTGAATAAAATGTTCCGATCTTAATATCAAGAGACAAAATTTTTATGAAATAAAAATTGACGAAAAATGAAAAAATGTCCTATATTTTTAAAGATCTATACTTACCTCAGAATCGATCAAATGTTTTTCAGATATTTATGAAGTATACGCGTGAAAATGTTTAATATTTGGTAAATATTTCAAGTTTTTCAATAAGTATTTTAATCAATAATAAAACAAAATAAAATATTTAAAGGTTAATACACAATAATAAAATAAAAAACCTATTATATATAGGTATATAAAAATGAAATAAAATAAATAAATAAATAAAAAATTATGTACCATTAGCTATTACACTAGATATATAATATTATATAAAAATATAAAATTAATTTAGCCTAGAGTATTATATATATATATATTATTTTTTTTTCATTAACGATCGGTTTCGATTTAAAAAACTATTATCAGGTTGAGAAAATAAATTTAGTGAAAAGAAAAATATTTAAATAAGAAATAGAATGTAGAAATTGAAAAAAATGGTCGTTTTACATAGAGAATATAATAAGATTGTTTAAAATTAACTGAGTGCACATAGATGTGTTTAAAAGTGAATTCTATGTGCGTTTGTTAATATTAGCTAAAATATATTGATATATTATTATCAGTCATTATATAAATACTTTAAAAAACATAAAATTCTTATTTTTATTCATGTATTTTTCTTTTTATTATTCTTATATTTATATTATAATGTACTAAATGAATTACTAAAAATTTTCAGCGCCCCTAAATGATGTTGCGCCCTAGGCACGCGCCTTGGTTGCCTAGGCGTAAATCCACCACTGCACCACCTCCATCAGTATAATTTATTTAGGAACAAATTAATAGTGTTTGTATATTGTAATATTCTAAAATTGTATGTGTTAAACGTGTTGGAGTAGTATTAATAAATCAATGTAATAAATTTGAAAATTAACAAAATTTATAGTACCTTTGCATTCCTATTTATTTTTTGCTCTACAAATATTAAGAGACATTCTTATGTGTCAATAATATAACTAAGAACTTAGAACCTATATGAGGAGCGTATTTCATATTGATAGCGAGAGGGGACTTCAACCCCCAATTCATTATCCTAGTTAAAGTGGAAAACATGCAAATTTTAGTGTTTTTAATTGAAAAAGTTCTCAATTGATTTATACAATATTCTCATTGTTAATATTAAAAGTACCCCCCCTCCCCCATCATCTAATTCATTTAATCCACCACTGCATTTTTATGTAGTGTTAACACTCGAGTAGGAACAAACATGAGTGTGTCTTTTTATCTGCTATATGCCATGTAAGTACTAAACATTCCTCGATAAATTGAGACTCAAAATCAAAAAAGACCTAAACCCTATATGTTCGTCGTTTTATTACAACGCGAATGTAATGTCTGCGTGGACAAGGGGCACTCGTAACTTCCTGTCATTTCACGACCGGTTGTACTTATTTTTTTTTTCCACTATTCGTATTTTAGGGCGCGTGCACTCCCGCATTACCGTCGACCAGCCGGCAAAACGCTTTCGCCTCACGTTTACCTACGTCAAATTATAATAAAATAATAATAATTACTATAATGTACTATAATATGCAAATCGCGAGCCGGTCACCGCGTCCGGCTAAACACAATGGAAAAATCCACAATGCGTGATGTTGTGCGCACAACTAACTACACCGCCGTAGTTATTGTTGTGGGTAAGTTGCAGGAATTACAGCGTTGCGTACGTACGGAAGGAGTACCAGCGTGTGTATACAAATTGTTTCAGTACTATTTTACAAATACAATAACATTTGTTCTATTATTATTATTTTTTTTTTTTTTGCTAGACATTGCGCCACACCAATAGCAATTTTTTTTTCTTTTGGACCCAAATCTCCAAATTTCAAATTTTATACTACAGTTTCAAAAATGTGCGAAATAGCCATTTTGTAAACATGAGTTTTAGAAAAAATTTGGTGGTAAAATGTCTTATTAAAGTTTAGTCGTTTATTAATTATGATTTTGGAAAATATTATTTATCACTCAATAATTCTGGATACATTATACACGATAAAATGCTCATTTTCAAGAAGTTTAAAAAATCATAATAAATAAATGACTAAATTTAAATAAGAAATTTACCATCAAAATTTTTCTAACAATTAATTTTACAAAATGGTTATTTTGAATTTTTTCTAGAACTGTGGCATAAAATTTTAAATTAAAAATTTGGATCCTATAAAAACAAAAGTTGTTATTAGCTCTGTAATAATAAACAATAAATAAATGGTTAAAAATTGTTAAGAGTACAAAAGTAATTGCATGTGTAAATCGAACTGACACTCCATGTATATATGTATAATGTATATACAATATACATACATACATATATATATACATAGGTGATCCATAAAATATGTAGTTACACAATTTTTTTCAAATAAATGCTCTGAACAGTAAAAAACGTATATTATGAAAGTAGTTTGATTTGGAGAAATCTAAAATGACTTTTTGGGTACTTTTGAGTACGAACTTTTGAAAATTAGATACCAAAACTTTATTTGAAATCATAACGTGAAAATATTTTTTATCATATTTTAGTGATCGGAAAACTTTCATTCATGTTCAAGTTCAATGTTTGAGAGCGCCTAAATTTTATTTATTAATTTTCGGTAAATTTGTGTGCACGTTCAAAACGCGATTTCTAAAATCTTTTAATCGCTCGTTTAACCAATCTTAAATGTATCGTTACTTGGTACTTTTGATGGTAAATAACTATATTTTTCCTCATTAAATCTATAAAGCGCTAGCTATTAATATGTAGGGTTGCCAGACGTCCCGTAAAATACGGGAACATCGCGTCCCGTATTTTAACTAGAGGTCCCGTTGTCCCGACAAATCTCTTCGGGACATCGAAATGTCCCTTTTTTCAAAAAATTACCAATACATCCCTTTGACTTTTAGGATATCAATGAATATTATTATAATAAAAGTTATCCATTCTTCTAAGTTCTGATAAATATGATAGACCTTCATTATCAAGAAATTCAACAATCAATTAATTTTTTAAAGTTAAGATATAATATATACTCGTATTTTTATAAAATTAATGTGATATTTGTTTTATAATTTCATTCCTATTGGCTAATGACTATTGCCTAAAGAATACAAAGTCACTTTTTTTTTTAAATGATATTATTAGGTTTAAAAATGTTATATTTATATTTTATTTAGTGTACGTTCTTATTAACATATTTTCTGTTGAAATATTATTCAAAAAGTATAAGACTTAAATATAGAAATTAACTAAAAACATTTTCATTTAAAAAATAATCAACTGTTGCAGGGGGGGGGAGGGGATAAAATCCAATTTTTTTGTTTGTCCCGTATTTTTAATTTTGAAATCTGGCAACCCTATTAATAAGGTACTAGCTAGTATTTAAATAACAAAACCATGCTCCTATTGCTGGTACGAAAAACGCTACCGATTAATCTAATAATCAACTCGCCAAAGTCCTAACCCACAGTACTCCAATACGCATATTATTGTTATGCATCGAATTATATACTTTATATGCGCTCCGAGTGTCTTCCAAACCGTGACGACGTTTAATGGTCTGTGTACAGTCTATAATATAATATAATATACCGTGTGCGTATTAGTTGATATTATACGTATATTTTACATTAAACATAGTCGACGTGACGGTGTGCGGGCAGTCACGGGTAAAAACGTGTCCGGGACGTATTAAAAACGAATAATTCGTCTGCCGGATGACACGGTTCGGAGACTTTTGACGGGCCAGCAAAGCATACCGCCGGTGGATAGTGCGGGTCTAATAGAGATTTGGTCCGCAGAGGAACGGATGAGGGATTCGATAAAAATTTTCCCATTGAAAACGAACGATGGGAAACGTGAGAGCAAATCGAATACTAAGATAGAGAGCTAATGGCAGAGAGAACTTATTACTGTTGGTAAGCAAACAGTCCAAATACACAATAAATCAATGGCCCAATAATCGAAATTTTGAAATTTATCACAATAATTTTAACACCTCAGTAAAATGGTTGTTTTTTCTCAAAATCCTAGTGACTCAAAATTAAAAAAAAAAAAAAAACTTTTTCACGTATTACACACTATTTTAAATTTTCGTTAAAAATATTTAGTTATTATTTAACTTCAAATTCGGCATATTCAGTCTCAAATCAGGGGAAAATTTTTTTTAAAAATTTGATTCTCTACATTATAAAATCAAAAATTTAGCGCATCATTCGTGCATTAGATTATTAAATATTGTAAAAAAAAAATAGAGAACTATGCCAACGTACACCACAGAGGCGTGTATTATTACCAATGGAAAACTCTAAAATAAAAATGAATGGTAAAACATAATCCTAATACGAAAAAATGTTTTTTTTTTTTACTTTCGTTCTGTGTAAGTACCAAGTTTACAAAAAAATTCATTAAACCACATTTTTTTAATCAAAAACTAATTTATATTAAAATTATTAATTCTGTTTGAAATTTTATAAAGATTGATTGAATAAATTATTTTACTGTGATTTTAGAGTTTCGGTTACATTTGCAATTTCTTGTTTTAAAAATTGAACATTTTAATCACCTTTATGTCTGCTATTATAATTTCAAAATTTGGATAAATATATAATTATCATGAATAAAAATTACATATTTAAAACCAGGATATTATGAAATTCCAGTATGGTGAGTCCTCTGACTTTAAGTCGATTTTCCGAGAGGCAGATTAATTTTAATGTCCACTATATTTACCCAAGCCATTAAAATGTGAACTTTTACTTTCATTACGTTTTTCACAATTTAAAACGTCAACGAATGTAATCAACCATTTTCACACAAATTATTATATAATACATATCAAATTGGTTTCTATGGGATTTTAGCTGAATTCTTATAAAAGTAATGTAATGACCAGTAACGTTTCAAATATTATATTACAAAACATTGTTAGTATATTATAGATTAATCAAGAACAACATTTCTATTCTATTTTATATAATTATTATATATCATGAAATGTGTAAAATAATCTTTTTTAATTCATTAAAAAAAAAATTAATATTTATCGAAGATACGATAAAAGTTTAATTAGTAATGTAAGTTTCGTAATTAACTCAAACATTGAAGAAGAAAATAAGTTGAATAAATAAAAAAACTTTTAATATGTTATTCAAACATTTAATCATGTCAAAAAGGATATTGAATTAATATCCAAGTGAATATTTTGAGAGCACTAAATTTGAAACTTTAAGAAGATTTAAAAATAAAAGATGTTAACTGCATTTTAGACTTCATAAAATGGACTAAAATGTATGAACATAATATCATCTGTACACAATTATTTCATTATAGTTTTTCAATAATTAATATTTCTAATGACTTTAAAATTTCACCAATTTTTTTTTTTTTTTTTTTATTAAGTAATCATAAAATTTTTACCTTAAGTATTCAAAAAAATTGAAATTAACTCAATAACGATATTTTCCACTAAACTTTGCTCAAAATCTTTTACCAAATATAACAATTTATCTGTTGCTTTTCTATTATACAAATCGTGTTGTTCAATATTATTAATGTGTGTTGAAGGTGAGTGAATTGTCGGAGGAAGGAGGAATGAAGTCTAAATTCCACCGCCATAATCGTAAATCGTCTTTTTCATTTTTAGTAATTTTTGCTCGTGAAACGACGTACTAAAGAACTCAACGATAATTAAAAGCATTAAACGGTGGCGGAACATAATATCAAAAATCTAGGAATTAAAACCTAAGTTAATTGCAAACTTAACAAAACTGTTTTTGTGTTTCGTCTAAAAGTTAAGGCAGTTTAAACAACGGCGAAAATGTTCTAAATACGATTTTTTTACTGGTATTTATCGAAATATTGCTGAGGGATATTATTTCATAATTCATAATATATACGGGTCCGCCTCGGGGTTACCCGAATAGTTTTCTTTTCATATTCATTACAAAATAAGTTTATTTGAATAGAGTCTCGTTAAAGTTTTTTTCCCATTTCTTTTTATACAAAACTCTGACGTCGAATGAAGTTTGTAGGCAGAATAGATTCAACTCTCTCGGAGTTTCTAAATTTTAAATAAATTCCAAAGTCGACACAATATTGTTAAAACTGCGAATAGTATTACGACGACACTTTGGATTATTTGAGTTATGAAAGGGGAAATGTTTTATTTAGAAAAAAAAAAAAAAAAAACCACGAAACATTGATAGGTTATATTGATAATATTTCCTCATTTTATTATAATAATATATCTTATAGTAGTTGTTGTCGTCTTTACTTTCAGTACTTGTTTGAATTTCGTACTGCACAGAAAGGTAAAAAAGGTATAACTAGGAATCGTACTTGTAATCCGAGAAAATATTGACCGATAGCCAACTAATATTTCTGCGTCCTCAAAATGTTGCATATTAAAGTATATTTTGGAGATAAAAGATTAATGAGCTTTTATATATTTATTTATTTATTTATTATTGATTACATTGTATTCAACTATCAGTGAATAATTTTATTTGATAATGACAAAAGTTCAAATCTCAACCAAAAGTTGGAAAAAATATACTATCGTCTTAATTTTCATACTAAATTTAAAAAGGTTATAAGATTTTTTAACGCAATAATAATTAACAATGTTATACAATATGATTCTGACTATTAGCAATACAGGATTCGAGTTGTTTTATTTTTAATAATTTTTTTCCCCTTTTTGAGCACATTTTACTATTTTTAATAGAACATTGTGAAAATGAAGTTTTATGAATGCATATTTTTATATTGTATTTAAAATAAAAATATATTAAACCTTATAAGCTTTACTCACTCTTCATAACGACTGTCGTTGCCTCACTGCGGTTTTTAATAAGCAAACCGAATAATAGGCTAATCGCTTTCAAGGCGAAACGAAAGTCCGGCCGAGTAAATAATAATAAACATCTAATCTGGCAATCTGCACAGCCTTTTACTGTTTCGTTTGGTATCATTACGATTCGTATTTAACGTCGATGTCATATTTCTCGTAAATTTTCTCGCCTATTTATGGCCCGACCACGTGTAACGACCTAGCAGTGTGCTCCATCGGCAAATTGTTGCCTCGATTAAATCTCTCAGCAGAGAATCTGTTCGCGTTGAATCACTAAGAAATAAAAATAAACAAATTGCAGTGTGCTTTTAATCTCGTTAAATTTTCAACTCTAATTGTATTACGAGTCGTGTCTCCATCTGAGGGCCGAAAATTATTGTAGTTTTTTTTTTTTTTTTAAGCTATAAAAAATCATTGAAAATCTTTCAATTGAGACTAAATCAAATTTTTAATTTCTTATCCATTAGATATTATTTTTTTCCAATCATAAAATTCTGTAGAAATTCTCTCTATTTACTATTTTTTTTTTACGCGTTTAAACAACAGAATTATGAGTTCTCACTATATTTCTACCCTTTTGATAGCTTCTTAATATAAAAAGGTTATTTATTCAAAACAAAAAGATTCAAATCGCCTGCTAACAATTCGTGTCAATTTTTTTAAAAAAATAAAATCAATTGACTTGACATTGACACCTACAAAATAATTGTAAAAACAAACAGAGGCGGAGCAGATGAAGTGGGAGTGATATTTTTAGTATATTTTTAAAGTGCCCCTCTTAATGATTTTCAAAATAGTTTTACTTATTACCTCGTCTTTCTTAATTGACCCATTTTTAGTTTATTTCGCCTACACTATTTACCCATTTGACATTTTCCTTTTACTCGCAGTGTTCGGCACAGGACTCGAATCCCTCGATTGGCAATTAATAACAATATTACTTTCAAACGTATATTTCACTGTTTACACTATATAAAATAGAATTTCGCTGCGAAATTCACGCGAACAAGTTTCTTCGTAATCTACTTAAATTGAAATAATGAATTTTCATAAGGTTTCGCTGCGACGACGGGTTATACGCAATAGATAAACTTTCGACGGTAATTCGTTTTCCGGGAAAACGATATTATTATTAATACAGTTGAAATAATTAAATTATGAGTTAGTGTTGCAGTTTCCATAGTTTTATAATTATTTCATTCGAAAATTCCCTATATCGTTGTTTTAATGGAATAAATTGTTGCCGCTTTTCTGCGTTTTGAAGACCCATTGAAATTCCGCGTATTCCCGTGGGAATTCGTGCATATTATATAAATTTGTAGAAAAAAAAAAAAAACGCAAAGGGTTGTAGTGAAAAGTACGTTAATTAAAACGCTTTCTAAAAGTCTTTTAAACGCGATATACTGGCGCGCAGTTGTAGGAACTGTTCTTCACGAACAAACATTAAGCACCTAATAAAAACATCGTCGAATTTATCGTGTTTTGGGACGTTTTAGTTTGTTATACTGACTGTTCTTGCTCATGCAATGTTTGAATTTTTATTGCGCTGCTCTCTATTTTTTTTTATAGAAAAAAATAAAATAAAAAAATTTGACGCCTATTTAACCATTTTAGGTCTATCTTTATCAGGGACTAGAATGGAATCTAAAAGAACGGGTTCAATAACCGAAACCTTTGAAATATTAGGGACCGGAACCGGAACCTGAACCTTTATTTAATTTAATCAAATGCCGAGACCGAACGGGAATTTTAAAATTATATAGGTTCTTTTGGGTTCCGAAATAACCACCGATTAATGTTTTCTAATTTGGATTAACTATATGTTTTTAATTTGATATATCATTTAATTTAAATATAAAATAGTTAATGGACTAAAAATGATTTTCAGGTGCAGAATGATTGCACAAATATGATTTTATTTTTTTATTTTATTTCTAAATTATCAAACACGCTGTAATACTCAATAATATTTTTTATTAACCTAGACAATAAAGAACCATAAATGATAAAGTCTTAAAATTTCAAATAAATTGAGCTCAATATTAGTTTTGTATGATTAGTTCAAGTCAAAAGTACGGTTTCCTATAATAAACCTATTAATTAACTTAAATATAGTTTAAAAAAAGCAAAGTAAAGTAAAGGCAAGAAAGCCGGACATATTTCGCACCATGAATATTCTTCACTTCTTAGATCAGATACTATTGGTGGGTTTATGGAATTTTAAAGAAACGATACATTTTTTCTTCAATAAGGACGATTCTGAACAAAAGAAGTTAATAATACGTAGATAAATAATGGTTGTCATTTTCAACACAATTACCAAGAGTATTTGCCCCGAAGAGCGAATAATATCCGTGGTGCGAAGTATGTCCGTCTTTCTAGCCTTTTCTTTACTTTACTTTACTTTGCTTTACTTTACTTTATTTTACTTTAAATTTTTTTTTTTTTTTTTATATCCAATAAATAAAGGAAAAAATATTTAATGAGAAAAAAAAATATTATATACAGATTCAGAAACACATATTTGTAAAACCAATACATTCCTCGCTATCGCTCACAATCTAATATATATATATATATATATATATACACACACACAGGGTTATTTTTTAAGCGTGATCAACCCTTCCCCTTTTTGCCGTAAAAATTAGTATTTTTTTTTAAATGTTTAAGTTACTATAAAAGCCATGTTTTCCATAGCTCATTTTTTCCACGTCACCCTAAGAATGTCCTGTGAAGATACAAACTTTTGTTTTTCAAATGGCGACCCCCTATTTTAACTACGTAATTTTATTTTGGTTATTTTTCTGTTTATAAATCAAATTCCGAACTAGTAGTTTTTGAAATATTCAAATGTAAAAATATTAAGAAAAATAGTGCATTGAATACATAATATTTTGTTAATACCTATGATGTTATTATTATTTAATAAATATTTGTATACCTATTGTGACATAATTATTATGAATGCACATAATTAACCTTTAATCATAAGAAATTAGCTAAATCGTACCACGTACCTAATTATTTTACCATAGCAAATATAGGTTAATTAGATAAGATGACCTAACTAATTAATTAACTAATTACATAAGTACCCAATTAACCCTATATTATGTGTCCAAAACACAATTTTCCTTAATATTTACATTTGAATATTTCAAGAACTTCTCGTTCAAATTTTGATTTCAATACATCAAAATTCACACAAAAATAAACCGAATAAAATTCCGTAGTTAAATAAATAAATATATATATATATAATCAATGGGAATATACAGTACTTGTCAATCAAAATAAAAAATTACATAAATCATTTCCCATATTTTTATGCTGTCAAATACATTTTTTACGTCAGTTTTTACAAAAAAAAGAAACAAAAACTGAAATAATACATTATTAATTAATTCTGATATTTTTAACACATTAAAGATGTTTCATGATGTTAATATCTCATTCGAAATAATTGTTAAGAAATAATCTATTAAAAACATAATATGTCCAATAAAACATAATAGTCCATATGGATTACCCTACTTTTACACTTCTCGAAAACCCTGTATACGTTTTGTTTGTTTATCAAAAAAAAAAAAAAAGCTCGAATAATTTTTTTTTCCCCGAAAACTTCAACGGTTTCGCGTACGTGTTTGTGTGCGAAGGGGCTACGTATATTTATATACTCGCCATTACTTTACAGTTTACACGCACACATTATTTTATCGTATACATATATATATATATATATATGTGTGTGTGTGTGTGTGTATTGTTCGTATAAATTAAACGCCACCGCACGTGAGGATATATTATTTGTTTATGTTTTTCGGCACACAAAAGGTTCCGTTTAATATATATATATATATACGTATATCTGTACGTATACGAAAAACGTCTGGAATTTACCGGTAAACCGTATTTACACTACTACCCCTCATATTATAGCACTCCGGTCACTGCGACACCGGAGAGGAGAAGGTCGCGACGTGTTGTGTAAAAAAACGTTCGTGTATGCCACCGTCGTCGTCGTCGTCGTCGTCGTAGGTAACCCGAGAAATAATTCCACTCGCCCCGCGTTCAGGAGTCGGCTACACACGCCTCCGGCCTACGTCTCGGAGTTTTGGCAACCGAAAAACCGAATTGTATCGTAGTTGAATATAAATTACCGCCCTCCCCTCAACCCGTCTCTCTCCCTTCGCTCCCGGCTACCGGATTTGCGGGCCAATTATTTTCTCCGGGCACGTACGGCGAATTTATAACCAGCCAGAGAGGAGGCGGTTTTTATAATAAATGTTTACAGATATATACGGAAATGCGTGCCTCCCCCTCCTCCCTATAATACTGCACAGTAAATTTGGGCGACGTCGCGTATCAAACGACACCAGGTCGTAGACACGATCACAGGGATAATGAGTAGTGCCATATTTATGCAAGGACAAATGGGACATTTGCACTGGGCTTACTCAAGGGACCAACTGACAATAGACAGATAAAATTAATTGTATACCTATTTATCATAGTTTGATAAAACGAAATTATGGCCGACTGACAAAGAAGGGATGAAAAATCCTTGACATAAAAAAAATTAACAACCAGTACAGAAATTCGCAATCAATATATGCAAACGAACTTAATTTGGATTTCGACAACTTAGCTAAAGAATGTTTTCAAGTTCATAGTTTAATATCTTCTCATCAAATATAAGAAAATATCAATAGAAATGCATATTATGCATTTCGAAACGTAGAAACGAGTCATCCAATAAATAGTGAAGAAATATTTATCAATACTAAAATCAAATCTGACTTACAATATTAAACATAAAAACATTTAATTTGATATAAATGCAGTAATCGAAAATATAAAATATTTCTTTTTAAAAAATGTTTTCTTTTTAATTTGTATAGGTACTTAAATAAATACAAAGGGTCTGTATAATTATTTTAAAGAAACGATAAATAATTTCTTCAATAAGGTGATTCTGAACGAAAGAAGTTAATAATATAAAGAATAATAATACCTAATCTAACTGTAGTCAAATTTTCTCGAAAGTTGGTTCAATAAATAATGTTTTAAATATATGCATTTTTATTTAGAATAGTTGATTAAACATTCTCAGCATAAAACTGACAATCATAGATTACTGAGGAGTGAAGCTCCACTTAGAAATTTTTTATTGAAAACATTCTTTATCGTTTTTTTAAAAAAAATTCAACACATCCATTCTAAAATATTATTCTCATAATACCCATAGTGGAAGTATGTCCAGCTTTTTTTATTAATGTTTATCCATATTAATAATAATTATAAAAGAATATTGTTTGTATAAATTCTTATTCGTTTTATAACATTTCCAACATAATATGTGTTTCTCGAATTCGGAACTAAATGAGTTAGTCATTTTTTTTTTTTCTGACAAACACCACGAGTCTATAGTAGGGATCCCATTTAATATTCAAAGTGATAATTTGCCACGTGTAAATCATCAGCATTATAATGCTAATTTAAATTATAGTTTCGTATAAAATGTATACTACACGAGTAGTAACATTTGAAATTCAAAAATAAATATCCATGAATTATATCACATGATACGCTTATTAACAACGAAATAGTAATATTTACAATTATTTAGTGTAATTGCGCGCCCGAGACATACGGTCCGAGCGGTTGACCGTGGATAACTTAATATCACATTTGCAATTCTCAACAAGTCGCTTAGTATACGAGTGAACTCTCTGAAATATAAAATAATTTATACGAATATTAACACTCACTCTCGAGGAAAACACTCGGTTTAGAACTATGCAACCGTCAAGTTGGCCATAAACCTACTGATTGTATGTGTGTGTGTGTGTTTTTGAAAGTTCAATTTTAATAGTCGTGTAAGTACACACGTGTATGTAATAATATGTATTCATAAAATATGTAATACGCGTTTTTACACTTACTTATACGTACAGGGTGATTAAAAAAATTTCAATTTGTCGTTCATAAAAAAATTCTACTTTTTTTCAAAAACAAAAAATTCGGGGATGAGGGTTGAGGATAAAATATTGCTAAATTCATAAAGTTATGATTTGGGTTGGTAGGAGTGCCTTTTATATCTACGGTATTAAAAGTCGTCCCGATTCAATCTTAATGCTGGCTATGAACTCATTTGAGCTTTTAGATGAGGATAGCACATATTTATTATCTTTTACATAGCCCCATAAAAAATCGCAAAATTTTACTGATGGTACTGATCCAACATTGAGGGTAATTCATATTTCCATTTCCATTGAAACGATAACAATTAAGCTTTTTAGATCATTTTGAAAAGTTTTTAAAGTTTAAAATTATTTTATTTTGAAAAATCAAGATTTGGAGCAAACTTCCAGGACTAGACTGAATTTTTTTCCTCAAGATTTTGATTTTGATAATTAATTTTCAATAAAACCTAATGGATTGTAAACTTCACCAACGAATTTCCGGCACATTGTGCAACTAGTCGAAACTGAGTTTCTTGGGACGTTTTTTGAAAGTCTAGTAAACTTTGGAATATCAATTAACAAACGAAAATTTACTCGATCGTCGTATATTTTCATCATTTATCATTAACCGTTGTAAAACTGCATAACCTTGTGATCGATCGAAAACTTTTGAAACACTATTTTATAGCTTGGGTCATTTTTTTAAATTCGTGACACACGGTCTTATAATATTATGTGTCATACCAAGCCGTATACAGATTTATGTTTGGCACAGATTAAATAATATACGTACGTACGTGTGTGTGTGTGTGTGTACATTGTATGTTTGAAAATGAATTTTGTGAAAACGTACGTATTATACTAAACGCTTTTGAAATCTAATACCTCTTTATTTTGCGAGAATAATATGACAAAGGTTCGGCGTGGTTGTATGAATTTGAAAAACGTACGTAAAATAAACGATTTCTGAAACACGACATGTTACACACTACAAGTGTTGGCTGCTCGTTTAGGGCAAAGAGAGAAAAGTGATAGAGAGAGAGAGAGAGAGAGATGTATACGCGTAAACTCTGGTAGAGTGATGGAAAGGGACATTGAACGCTCCGTAAAAATTAAAAAAAGCAACTTTGCTCTTTTGATATTCTGTACGTGAATTGAAAATATAATATGGAATAGACAATTTGAGTTTTTTTTGAAGCAGTTTTAATTTTTTTAGAATGTTATGTTGAAATAATTAATAACTTAAACACCTATTCACTTGTAACTCATTTTTATTCGTTAGCATTTTTATTATTATAGCTATGAAAGATTCACGAAAAAATTTAGGCTGAAACCAAACAGCTTGTAGCTATTAAGTAATTGTATATTGCTGGTGGTGGTGAAAATATATGACAAATTGATTTAAAGACCTGATCTAAATAATTTGGATTGGAAAATTTGTTCATTAAATAATATATCAATAAATTTACCTATAGATGAACTCTTAATTTATTATTTAGAAAAAAAAATGTTTTCATTTATTTAATAATTAATAATTAACTTTTAAAATAATTATTTAATTTATACACGTAATAGTAAGTTTCGCATTGAATAACTGTCCGTTTTAATGAAATGTCATAAGTCCCCCACCTTGCATGTAAATTGTGCAAATTAAGCCCTTGTATTTAAAAGAATAAATAGAAAGTTCAAGTAAGAGAAAAGGTCCCGTTGATAATTGTTTACGAATATTGTTTTAACAACAAAACTAACACGGGAAATCAAATTACCAAATTATTAGCCACCGTCGAGTTTTATGTATAAAACATTTTTAAATGTGTATTCACTCACCCCTTTCGTTACTGTACTTTCTCGTACAACACGATGTTAATTATTATTCGCGTAACTTTTAAACTTTATAAACTCGACGGATTTCATATTGTTAAATACTCGTTTTGTTTTTACGGTCTGAAAAGTTATTATTCGTGTTTATTTTTACTATAAAAGTCGATTTTTATTATACGGTAATTTTAAATGTTTCGCCGCACACAACCCCGGACGAAACTTATAAACATTTTATTGGAATTTCATCGATATTAAAAACAGCAACACTGGAAAAAATGTATACACGACTACAATATCTTCTGTATTATGGTTTAAAGTTATTTTATAATCGCATTTATTTTTTATTTTTTTGCATTTCAATATATATATATATATATTGTTTGATTACGACAAGAAAGGGAAAAAATTAATTGTTTACGGTTTATAAGTACCATTTTTTTTTTCTATTCTGTCGAATTTGAAGTCTAGAGAACGAGTTACATTGTTTGAGTTCGAGAACGCATACTTATAAGAGTAGAAATCAAATAATTTTAAAGATTAATTATTACCTATTATTATGTTTATACGTTGGCTCTAATTTTGCACCACATATACCATATTATTATGGAATTTATATTTTGTGATCATATGCAAGTGTTATTGCAATTATTGAAACAAACAATTGAAGTATAAGGACATATTAAAATATGCATTATAATTAAAAAAAAAAAAAAAAAAAGGTAAGCCTTCGTTTTATTCCAATTATTAATTAGATATTCTTCTGAATGGTGGTTACGGTAATTAAAATTGTTAGATTATAATATGAAGCTTATTTATACATCACTGCTTAAAAACACTAATGAATTAAAATCAATTTAAATTATCGGATTTTAATTTAAACTAGTATATATAGAATTAATTTATTAATAAGCCCTTTATATATGTCATTATTAGGGTTATAATAATACAGCATTAGACATATTTTTTTAACAAGTCAAACAAATAGCTTGGTGGGTGTATTAAATTTTAAAGAGACAATAAATTTCTTCAAATAAGACGATTCTGAGCGAAAGCTTCAAATACTATAATATATTAATAATAATTGGTGATAAGGATATATCTAACAAAATGTTATTTAATAATGTTGGGTATTCGTTATTTGTATGCGTGCGTGTATGTGTGTGCGCGTGCGAGTGCGTGTGTGTATAAGGCAATGTCTTAATAAAAATGAAAAATGCAAAAATAATCTATTTTTATGAATTAAAAAATCGTTAACCTCTCAGTAATTAGTGTAATTGGAATTTTGGTATTTTTCTGTGAATTCTTGGGTTTTGATATATTTATAAAATGAACTTTTATTCCAATAATAAATACATCGAGTAAAATTCACTAAATTTTTCAAATTTCCAATAATAGTCCAATATTATTAATTAGTAACAAAATAATCCATGTTTATTTTAAATTCTGAACGAAGTGAAGAAGTTTATGTTTTTACAATGATGTTTATTTTCTTTTCTTCTTCTTCTATAAATTAAATGTCATTTCTGGAAATAAAATTTAATGAGAAAAAAAACTCGTCAAAAAAGTGTAGAAAATTTTTTTTTCACATTTTCAAAATTTTCTTGCACCAAAATATTTCTTATGATATTATTGTCTATCTATATTTAAATTTTTATCAAATCTGGATCAAATGATAATAATTTATGAGTCTTTTTTATCAAATATTTTTTTCCGAAAAAAAAAAAATAATAAATGACCTCTCTTAAGTACAGTCTAGATGCAAATCCTATTTCGAAAATTTGCTGATCAAGACATTTGGACGTGTACTTCCTTACAGAAAAAATAAAAAATAAATAATCATCATTGTAAAAACACAAGCTTCTTCACTTCACTCACTAAATAGTCACTAAATTCATATATTAAAAAAAAACTTATTTTAAACACTGCGTGTAATTCGAACAACATTACCTTAAGCCCGGCATGCAATTTAAAAAAGATACCTTTTCATTTCACATATTATGCAATTCGGATGAAGCGGAAATTGCTTACTTTAGGTTATAGATAATTAAAAAGTACAAAAATTCCGGGCTAAAGTATATATTATTATATCCGTTTGAAAGTTTAGTGAGCAAAAAAAAAAAAATTACGTCGATGAACATCAATATAATATTGTCTCATTATACGATCGAGTGCACTAACGCCACAGATAATAGTTTAATACGTTGTCAGAAGTAGTACGGATGTAACCATTGTGTGTGTGTGTGTGTGTGTGTAGCCATTTTGATCACTCGTCCGAGTCCTAATTATCCGGTTGTAATTTAATATTGTTTTATGTAAATAATACAATTTGCATTCGGCGGAATCGATGTCGTCCCATACTACTCCAACGCTATATTATACTGCCACCGCCTTCACCGAACGGGCACACTAGGTCGTCGAACTCTCTCTCTCTCTCTCTCTCCCTCTTTTTCTCTCTATCTATCTATCTATCAATCTATTTGTTGATCTTCGTTGTTTACCACACGTGCAATTTATGGTTTTTGTGTGCGTAAACAAATCGTTTAAGAGTAACATCAACTATTTAAGCCGACTGCTATCGTATTATTACAAGCATCGTTCGTTATGTGCGTGGATTCCGTTACTGGTGACGCCATCTAACGGTTCGCCCGGACATTACAGATCAGTAATTTTTGGAAGAGGAATATTGACACGAGTTCGCCCGCACCCATTCGTAATTATTTAATAATACTAACAGTTGTTAAAAATAGGATTATAATGTCTTGAAAAACGTGCAAAATTTACTTAAATGAATTAGTTAAAAAATTATAAGAAACTCTAATAAATGAGACTACCTACTTAAATGAGTGACAAAATTAAAAAAAAAAAAAAAAATTGAATAATATATCACAATTTGAAAATTTGAAATGCCTGATGTAGAATTTCACATTTATTTTCGGAAGCCACAGTGAAAATTTAACAGGAAAAATCTCGAAATAAACAAAAGTTGAAGTTGAAATACACAAATTAACGTAACATTTGAAAGAATATCGTAAAATTGAAAAAATTCATTTAAAATTACTTATTTATAATTTTTATGCAGTAAAACAAGTCTGTAGTTTGATTAGGTTAGATTAGTCATCAAAATCTCAAAATAAATTAATATGGTATAAGTACTCTCGACAGACAGTGAAAAACTAAAAAAAAACTAAAATAAAACAATAATGCCATAGTTAGGAATCGTGTTGTTACTGGCAGCAAAGAAATTAGTTTATAACATTATGTAAGAAGAAAGATAGATATGACTTCTTCACTTAAAAAAAAGCCGGACATACTTCGCACGATGGGTGGGATTCTCTTGACGGGTGTAATTAATTTTAAAGAAACGATAAATCATTTCTTCAATAAAACGATTCTGAACGAGGGAAGTTAATAACATAAAAAAAAAATGTTAGAAAAATGTCCAAAATTTTTTTTCACATTTTCAAAATTTTTCTTGCGCCAAAATCTTTTTTATAGGATTTTCTATCTACGTTTAAATTTTCATAAAACTCTGATCAAAAAATGATGGTTTTCGAGTCGTTTTTGTCAAATTTTGGGTAGTT